>PJEM01006828.1:0-104379 GCA_004023845.1 Helogale parvula | reverse complement strand
CCATGAAGCCGTCTGGTGGGCGCTATGTATCCACAGAGAACAGGCAGGTGATTAGAGTCTTCCCAGACAAATACATCCACCCAGCCTCTTAAAATATTTAGCTAAAAGCTAATCACATATTTATATTTTAAGAAGTACTGCTGCCAAGTCTAAGTGCTTCATTATAATCAAGCTGTAACAGCAAACCTTCTTTTTTTTTTTCATTTAAAAAGATTTTTAAGTTTGTTTATTCATTTTTGAGAGAGACGAAAAGAGTGAGCAGGGGAGGGACAGAGAGATAGAGAGGGAGAAAGAGAATCTCAAGCAGGCTCCGCACTGTCAGCATTGAGTCCAGTGCGGGGCTCAAATTCACAAACTGTGAGGTCATGACCAGAGCCGAAATCAGACACTTAACCAACTGAGCCACCCAGGAGCCTGCGTAACAACAAACTTTCTACCTAGAGACTGGAAATACTTTGAGGATTACTTTAGTAACCAGAGGGAAAATGTCTCATTACAAACAGGTATGTAGTTTGTGGAAATAAGGCTGCTATCCTTGGAAACCCTTGCTAAGACACGATTCTATGAGAGAGGTAATGTTTTTTTAACATTCATTTACCTATTCTTGAGGGAGAGAGAGAGAGAGCCTGAATAGGAGAGGGGCAAAGAGACAGGGGAAGGGAAGAGAGAGAATCCCAAACAGGCTCTGGACTGTCAGTGGAGACCCTGATATGAGACTTGAACTCACAAACTGTGAGATCATGACCTGAGCTGAAACCAAGAGTAGGATGCTTAACCGACTGAGCCGCCCAGGCGCCCTAAGAGAGGTATTATCAATCCCATATCATGGATGAAGAAATTAAGTCTCAGCAAGTTCATTTGCTAAGTTGTTTTAAACACTCGCTAAAGTTAGGTGACCCTCTTCTCCGGAATAAGCCTATCTTGATCCTCTCTCTCGCTCTCAACTTTTTATTTATGAAAAAAATCAAATGAAACATAGATTGGGAGAAAGTACAAGAAATTTCCATGTACCCATCACCTAGCCACATCAGTTACCAACTGGTGGTGTCTCGTGTTTCACAAAGTAGTAACCAGCCAAACGGGGAGTATAGTACATCTCTTATTTTTTTCTCTCAAATGATTTGCTTAACAAAATCTAGGAATACCTACATGATTCTCTAGCCCCTTGCTCTGAGATGAATTTTCCAAACGCCTGAGCATTTCTGGGACTCTATTCGGTCTTAGGGGCAGATACAGAAGTGCGGGGTGTGACCCACAGCCAAGCTCTGTGGAGAGGGCAAAATGCCAGCTTCGGGGAGGTAAGGACCTCAGTCCCTTCGATGGCCTCTCCTGGGGCAGTAATGGCGGTCCCTGTGACAGCCAGTCCTGATTCCAAATGGGGGCTTCAAGCACATTTAATGGACACTTCCTTCCTTAGTCTTTAATTGAAACATTAAAACAGCAGGAAGAATAATTTATAAACAGAGAGATTTCTCACAGGAATTTGGCAAATACGATCCAACCTGTTTCTCACTGTAACATGCATAATTTATCTTCTGAAAAAGAAGACGTGTAACTGTGAGTTATACCAGTATACGACAGTCACAATTCTTCACCCTGTTTTTTTTTAACAGGAAAGGCAAAATCATTAACTATATTCAATTTATAAGACTATAAAGGAACATTTGACCAAGAGTCTTCTAGAACATGAGCTTTACCTAGCAAGTAAATGGTCCCGACACAGTCAGAAACTAAGGCCTGCCTGTCTCTGTATTAATCAGCTTTGTTACAGTAAACAATGGCCCATGTAGAGGAGGAAAAACTTTTCCTCTGTGTTCTGTACCGAAAGCCCATGAATTAAACAGACACAAACCAGGGGCGCCCGGGTGGCTCAGTCAGTTAAGCATCTGTCTTCAGCTCAAGTCATGGTCTCATAGTTTGTGGGTCAAGCCCTACGTTGAGCTCTGCGCTGACAGCTCAGAGTCTGAAGCCTGCTTTAGATTCTGTGTCTCCCTCTTTCCCTACCCCTCCCCGCTCGCACGTTATCTCTCTCTGTCTCTCAAAAATAAATAAATGTTAAAAATAATTTTTAAAAAGAAGCTGACAAAAACCAGGTTAGGAGGGGAAAACCCCAGTTTACCTACATGGGTAACACACATCCACATACACACGTGGGTAAACAATGCTGGGTAACAGCAAGGGAAGGTTAGAACCTGGGTCTTATATACCATCCCCAGAGGTGAAAGAGAAGGGGAGAAATGCACTTGCAGTGCAACAAATGAATTTTTGGAAAGGCAAGTGGATTTTCAGGAGAACAAAGAGGAGATAAGAAAATTTTGGATAGTGTTTGTCTACACAGGTACAGTGATCTTCCCGTTTCCTTCAGAGCCACGTATCTCCCCTGGAAAAGGGATTTGGGGTGGGTTTTACCTTTGTTCTCCCTTCCTGGAAGAGATCTGTCTTAAAGAGAAATTTATGGGAGCAGTATTTCCAAGAATTGTTGCTGCTTGTAGTTAGCTTCCTGTAATACTCTTATAATAATCTTGTTAGCTTCTTATAATAACTATACTAACTCTGGGGTTCTGAGTTGGTTCCCACCCCCCAAAACCTCAGTAGCTTATGAGAGCAAAGATTTATTTCCCAATCGTGTCACACCTCAGCTGTGTATTGGTAACAGTTCCCTTCCGTGGGTCTTCGTCACTCCAGGCTCCAGTCTGAAAGAGCAGCTCCTATTGGGAACATGCCGTTTTCCGGTGGCAGAGAGAAAACAGAAGAGCCTTGCAGTGTCTCTGAGAGCTTCTAGTTGGATGTGGTGTTTGTTACTTCTGTTCAAATCCATTTGCCAAAGGCAAGCCATACGGCCAAGCTGGCTATCGGTGAGGCAGGAGAATCCTCCTCCTCCCACAGGGAGGTCACTGCAAGGCACCGAGCCACAAATAAAGGACTATTACTGGCAAGGAGGGTGATTAACTGGGAACAATACTGTTGATCAGAGTCCACAAAGATATGCTCTGACGTTCTGAAAATCATCTGTGAAGGTTTGAGTGTCGCCTTAACAAATGAGAAGTTTGGTTCTGCATCAGAAATACTCCTCTCTCTCCACCAAAAAAGTGCTAGAACTGATCCATGAATTCAGCAAAGTCGCAGGATATAAAATCAATGCACAGAAATCAGTTGCATTCCTATACACCAGTAATGAAGCAACAGAAGGAGAGATCAAGAAATTGATCCCATTTACAATTGCACCAAAACCATAAAAATACCTAGAAATAAATCTAACCAAAGAGCTAAAAAAATCTATACACTGAAAACTATAGAAAGCTTATGAAAGAAATTGAAGAAGACACAAAAAATGGGAAAATATTCCATGCTCCTGGGTAGGAGGAACAAATATTGTTAAAATGTCAACACTACCCAAAGCAATCTACATATTCAATGCAATACCTATCAAAGTAACACCAGCATTCTTCACAGAAGTAGAACAAGCAATCCTAAAATTTGTATGGAACCAGAAAAGACCCCGAATAGCCAAAGCAATCTTGAAAAAGAAAAGCAAAGCTGGAGGCATCACAATCCCAGACTTTGAGCTGTATTACAAAGCTGTAATCATCAAGACAGTATGGTACTGGCACAAAAAGAGACACTCAGATCCATGGAACAGAATAGAGAACCCAGAAATGGAGCCACAAACATATGGCCAACTAATCTTTGACAGAGGAAGGAAGACTATCCAATGGAATAAAGACAGTCTCTTCAGCAAGTGGTGCCGGGAAGACTGGACAGCGGCAGGCAGAAAAATGAACCTGGACCACTTTCTTACACCACACACAAAACTAAGCTCCAAATGCATGAAAAACCTAAATGTAAGACAGGAAGCCATCAAAATGCTAGAGGAGAAAGCAGGCAAAAACTTCTTTGACCTCAGCCACAGCAAAAACGAACTATTGAGACTTCATCAAAATAAAAAGCTTTTGCACAGTGAAGAAAACAGTCAACAAAACTGAAAGGCAACCAATGGAATGGGAGAAGATATGTGCAAGTGACACAGCAGATAAAGGGTCAGTATCCAAAATCTGTAGAGAACTTATCAGACTCAACACCCACAAAACAAGTAATTCAGTGAAGAAATGGGCAAAAGACATGAATAGACCCTTCTCCAAAGAAGACATCCAGATGGCCAACTGACACATGAAGAAATGCCCAACATCACTCATCATCAGGGAAAACAAATCAAAACCACAATGAGATACCACCTCACATCTGTCAGAATGACTAACAGTAACAACTCAGGCAACAACAGATGTTGGCGAGGATGCGGAGAAAGAGGATCGCTTTTGCACTGCTGGTGGGAATGCAAACTGGTGCAGCCACTCTGGAAAACAGTATGGAGGGTCCTCAAAAAAAAAAAAAAAAAAAAAAGAACTACCCTACGACCCGGCAATTACACTACTAGATATTTACTCAAGGGATACAGGTGTGCTGTTTCGAAGGGACGCATGCACCCCAATGTTTATAGCATTGCTATCGACAATAGGCAAAGTATGGAAAGAGCCCAAACGTCCATCGATGGATGATGGATAAAGAAGATGTGGAATATATACACAATGGAGTATTACTTGGCAATCAAAAAGAATGAAATCTTGCCATTTGCAACTACGTGGATGGAACTAGAGGGTATTATGTTATCTGAAATTAGTCAGTTGGAGGGGCGCCTGGGTGGCTCAGTCAGTTAAGTGTCTGACTTCAGCTCAGGTCAGGATCTCACGGTTCGTGGGTTCAAGCCCCGTGTCGGGCTCTGTGCTGACAGCTAGCTTAGAGCCTGGAGCCTGCTTCAGATTCTGTGTCTCCCTCTCGCTCTGCCCCTCCACCACTCATGGTCTGTCTCTTTTTCTCTCTCAAAAATAAATAAACAGTAAAAGAATTTTAAGAAATACTCAAGGTGGCTTTGTTATAAAAATAATGTTACACTCCCCTCGGAATCTTCGAAGAAAAGAGGCCCCCCCAGGAGGCAGCTCTATTCTCAGCCATGCTTGTGGCTCCAGACCACACATCCCAGTGGAAAAGACTGTGTCTCTCACTTCCCTCCAAGTTTAAATGTTTCCAAATAAAAGCTTGGGGAAAGGAAATCCTATAACTTCTTGTGGCATACACTTCCTGCATGGCTGATTAATTTATCTTAGTAACTATATTGTTCAGACCCTTTGTCTTTTCAGTGATTTATTTCTATTTGAGCACATTAAAATGAAGGATTGGGGCACCTGGGTGGTGGCTCAGTCAGTTAAGCCTCCGACTTCAGCTCAGGTCATGATCTCATGGTTTGTGAGTTCGAGCCCCCCATTGGGCTCTGTGCTGACAGCTCAGAGCCTGGAGCTTGCTTCAGGTTCCATGTCCCTTTCTCTCTGCCCCTCCCTTGCTTGCGATCTGTTTCTCTCTGTCTCTCAAAAATAAATAAAAGACATTTTTAAAAATGAAGGATTAAATTACTATTACAACCTTATTTCTATACCTCTATCTCTCCCTACATTCACGTATGTCTTCTGTCTGGAATGTGTTTGCCTGGTGAACTCTGCTCAACCCCTTTCCTCCCAGACCAGTTCTTGCTAATTTTTTAAAGCCAAGTTACCATTTCTGTGGAAACTTCCCTGATCCTAGTGGTTCGTGCTCTCATCCTGGGAATGACCTCTGTGTGCTTTGCATACATCTCTCTTTGGAGACAAGAGACTTTACGGTGAAATCTTAGTGTTATCCAAAAGAAGGTAACGATGGAGAGATGGCAGTGGATAAGAGAGGGCTAGACGGGGAGAGGGAATTTCAAGAATGAGCTGAAGGTCAAGGATAGAGATTTGAGGAATTCTCCAGCAGCGAGGGGAAAGATACAATACCAGAGCTCCCAAGAGCAGGAGCCTGCAGAGTGAGGGAACCAGTCTGCTCCATACTCACATGAGCACTTGACAGTTCATTTCTCAAACCGATTTCCAGAACACTGCCGGCACTGTAAGCGATTCACACCACGGCTCAGCCTAGTTCGGAAAACCCAGACTGGCTTGGCCTGGGTCACGTTTCTCTCTCTATCAGTCGCTCAGTGCATTCGCCATACCTGGGTTCTGTGCCCACCGTTGGGACTGAGGATGAGGGTGACGGCAAGGAGCCAAGCCCACCCAGACTCCACCACTTGAAAGCCCCTCGGTTTCTCTGGAAATATAACTCTGATAAATCCGTGGTGGCCTCCCACCCAGCATGCGCTTCATCAAACGCTTGCTCGGTAATGCTGAGTCATTCATTCAACAAACACCAAGCGCTTACCAGGTGCCTGCTTAGACAATACAGCAGGGAAAAAGACAAAGCCCCTGTCCTGAGGACCCCTCGTTCTAGTGATTCTCAGCTCCTTAAGTCCACCCATCGTTGGTCATGGTGATGATCCTGCAACCTTGACACAGAACTGATGGATTTGGTCTTTGAGACCAAATGTCCCCTTCTCTTTTCCCGCTAGGGCTCTCTTTTTATGTCAAAGCTTGCCTCTTTCTGGTAAGATGCTTCTAAAAGCCTCAAGGAGTAGCCTAGACATGGCGCCCTTTCTCAAGGGCCCTACGGCTCTAGCCACGGAAGATACATGGACAGAATTCCAGGATACAGCAGCATCTACACAGCCAGGAATTTCTAACCACTGTGTAGGAACCTCCAGCCTCCCCGTGAAGAATGGGAGCTTCCCCTGTCTTATCTTGACTCAGCCAGTTCTTCGTGGTGGGGTTGGCCCTTGCAGTCTCCCACTCGTTCCGGCTTCTCTGAGCATAAGCAATAGAATCCAACCTTGGTTAACTAAAGTAAAAATGGAATGTATTCAAAGTACATGGCATAACTTGCCAAGTCAAAGCATCATGACTGGTATGCCGATAAATGAAAGATATAGATAGACAGATGATAGATAGATAGATAGATAGATAGATAGATAGATAGATAGATAGAGGTGCCTGAGTGGTTTAGTTGGTTGAGCATTGAACTCTTGATTTTGGCTCAGGTCATGATCTCATGGTTTGTAAGATCAAGCCCCGTGTTGGGCTCTGCACTGACAGTGTGGATCCTCCTTGGGATTCTCTCCCTACCCTTCCCTCACTCATTTTTTCTCTCTTTCTCTCTCTCAAAATAAATAAATAGACAAAAAAAAAAAATATATATATATATACACACACATACACACACACACAAACACATTTAAAGAACATCCAGACTCTTATAAGCACAAAAGGTAAGTCACAACATAAAATATAACCAAAATATCATACCATGAAAACTACATATGAGTATAAATAAATTAATTGCTAGCAGGATGCACATTAAACTCACAGTTGCTAAAACCACAGCAAAAGCACAATTGGGATTGGTGGTGGGGTAGGACTTCACTTTTACTCCAGATACTTCTGGGTTGTCTGAACCTTTTAGGAACAGAATATATTCATGTGTTATTTGGCATAGTTAAGTTAAAATTCCTACAATTAAAGTAAGACAAAACTAGTGTATTTTAGAATACTTGTAAATTCAGTGAGAAATTTTATCTTCCAAAAAGGTAATAAAAAATCACCAGTAGAATCATTATCTTCCAGGAGCAAAGTCACTTGGAAGATTTGCCATGGACAGGATTCTCTCGTTTTGATAAACATTCTGAAAATTACACACCCATAAAGATAACATTTTGTGAAACCCACCTCCAAATAGCTTTAAGCAGTCTTAATTTTGTTAGCGGCTCATAAAATCAACCTAGAAATACTTAGAATAATCACAACTGATTGCAAAAAGTTTTAGGGAAAATTGCAGTAAAAAACTAAACTACTAAATGGTGTCTAATGCAAGAGAAGTTTCTGGATTGGTGTTTATTTAAAAGAGAGTTTGATGAAATGCCATGACTGTGTGGCCTACTTCAACCAATCCCATACGGCATTGCTGCCAAGTTTATCACCTGCTCAAATCAAATCAATGCTCTTGGATATATAAGGCACACCTCAGTGGCTTCCATTGTCTTGTGTCATCAGAGGGGCTGAATGAGAGCTGAAGTAACTAATGGACATTCCTTTCATTCTTCGTCAGGCTGAGTCAGAGGTTTCCTGAAGCCAGATTTTTGACCAACCATATAAATTACTAAAAGCCTCATACCCCGAAAGCCACACACGGCCATTTTTATCCCCAATGCACTTTTCCTTATGCCCTGTGCTGTACCTTCTTCATTAGCGCCGTTACATTATTCATTCTAAAAGTCCCATTCATTTTGTAACGTGTCCTAGGGCTAGGATGCTTTTCCAATCCACTTTTGTTTTGATGACTAGCCCATTAATGTAGTTATGCCTCACAGTGCCAAGAAATCGTCCCTAATGGCATTATGTACCAAATATAATAATATTAGATTTTCGAGGCGCTAGGTAGTCCTGTGATCTTTGGAAACCGCTGACCGCCGTCCGTTTGGAGACAGCGCAGATTGGGAGATTAGGTGACTGGTCCAGTTCATAGCCATCAACATCTGCTGGACTTCCAACAGCAAAGTTGTTTTGCCCAGCACTGCCTGCATTCTGACTCAGGAGCAGCAAGAGCCCTGGCATGCAGATAGACAAAGGACGAGACAGGTCCCAAATCTCTGTGCCTGCAGGCAGTGTTAAGTCTCCTGTGGCATTTTTTTTTTTTTAACAACAGCTTTACTGAGGGGCACCTGGGTGGCTCAGTTGGTTAGGTGGCCAACTTTGGCTCAGGTCATGATCTCACAGCTTGGGCTCTGTGCGGCCTGATTGCCTGCCTGGCTGGGGGGCACGGCCAGGACACACCCTCAGGGTCCTGCATGTACAGGGTTGAATCCTCTTTCATTTAAAATTTTTAAATTTTGTTCATCATAGATTTTTTAATCCACTCGCTGTTCAACATAGAGGCCAGGTAGGTCAGTCAATAAACATCATGATTTTGGATCCCTTTCCTTGTGCATTTAACGACTAACCCTGAGTGATGAACAAGGCACTACCTAACAGTGACAGGTGACCAAACCGACCATGCAGACCAAATGCCGACCCGTCGGCAACGTGATGGAACCACATTTGGACTAACATTCTTCTGAGCTGAGAGGTGGAGTGGGAGGGTCTCAAACTGGGGTGCATGGTCTTCTGGGGAGTCTCAAAAATTTGAGGTGTTGGGGAAAGCATTTGTTTCTTGTTAGTAAGCAGACTGCTGGAAAACGGGAGCTTGTGGTGCTTCTCTAGCCTGCTGGATGTGAAATTGAGTAGGAGACCAGCAAGCTGGCGGATTTCCCTCCCAGCGCCCTCGTGGGCAGCGCACCTGCCTGGCCGCAGGGTGGCGGGGGGCTCAGGGGCTGTGTGTGCACCGCTGGTGCTTTCTTTGTAGCAATGCACAGATCCTTAGCACACAGCTAAGAGCATGTAACTTCCTTCTAGGACCGGGGTCCTTGATTTTTAGTGCTTTCACAACAGACCTGGGCCAAAGCAGGATGGTATACATATGATCTAATTCTAGGAAGTAGGAAATAATACAGGAGTCCATTGTTACCACATATACCTTCAGTGGTAGAAAAAAAAAAGTGTTTCCCAATAGAAAATTATGCAGACCTTTCTGCCTTATCTGATTCTGGTTTTTCCTCCTTCTGATTCTGGGCCGTTTTATAACTCTGAGCTGTAGATAACCCGTGTCCATGGGAATCCTGTCCGTCTAGGAGAATTCTAACGGACTCTCCTCCTCCACTTCTGGGGGGAAAAAAGCAGTTTTGCCTCCTTTCAATTAATTTCAATATTTCCTTTACTCCCTATAAATTTTTGTTTTTGATTTCTTTATTGGACTTAGTGTTATAAAATCTGTCTGATTCCTGAATTGAATGGAGGAGCTAAATAATGCCGTTAGCATGTGTCCATTTTTATATTTGGAGAGCCATGATTTTACCTTTTCCTGAAATTTACCTATGAACAGCCCCCACCCTGCCTCTTTCTAAGTCTTTTGGGATCACGAACTGACATGCATCTTGTTCTGTGTAGCTCTTTCATGTAGAAGGGGGCATGTGTTTTGGGGGAGCAGAGCAGACTGGGGTTCACATTGGTGGAATATGTACACTGCTACTTTACAAACAAAATTGAACCCAATTTACACAACAACCCCATAAAACAGTAATTGCGACCCCATTGTATGGAGGAGACAATGCACATTCAGAGGTTATTCAGAGATGCACATTGTTCAGAGTAAGTATTAATGGAGATGAACATTCAGTGTATTCAGAGGTAATTTCATTATTCAGAGATCATGTTCAAAGATAAATAACTTGAGGGCGCCTGGGTGGCTCAGTCGGTTAAGCATCTGACTTTGGCTCAGGTCATGATCTCACAGTTCATGAGTTTGAGCTCCGCATCAGGTGAGCTCGAGTCCTGCTTTGGGTGAATCTGGCTTCTCTTTCTCTCTTTTTCCCTCCACCCTTCTTTCTGCCCCTCACTTATGCCTTTTTCTCTCTCTCAAAAAAAAAAAAAATAAGTAATTTGACCAACACCACTTACACTGTGCAGTTAGGATTTGAAGTCATATTTGTCTAAACCCCGAATTATGTGATAGTATTACCCTACAGTATAAGGAGATGGCTCCGCCCTGGATGGAGTTTTTAGGCTTGGAGAATATTTCTCCCTGGACCATAGAGACATACAGGATATCCTCCCGGAAGGCTAAGTTGTTAATCAGAGGACTTACCAATGTCAAAGGAAAAACTAGGCGGTGCTTACCTGCCGCAGCATTTCACTCATCCTCTGGCCCCGAGCCGCCAGAAAACCCAGGCAGAAGGAAGTCTTTGAAGTCTGCCGTCCTGAAGAGCCGTCAGCTGGGATTGGACTGGTCTCCCAGTCAAAACTGTTGTGTAAGATAAGCAACTGAAGAGCCCAGCGCCCAGTTCATTCAGCTAGTTTAACAAATATCGAAGTGATCACACCCTCGAGAAAAAGCATTCCAAAAGGGTTTCTTTCACTAAGAAAAAAGCGGACTGTGTTACGTACGCTGGGAAGCCTTTAGAACATGTGCTAGTTGGTTCAGGCAAGACCTAGAAGGCCCTTTCAAACTGTTATCACTATGAATCACATTATTTGGTGTTTTGTCACCCTATTTTTTAAGTAGGCTCTACTCCCAATGCGGGGCTCGAACTCATGACCTGAGATAAAGCGTAGCATGCGCTCCTGAATAAGCCAGCCAGGTCCCCGGTCAGGCTGTTCTTTATATTTACGTCTATTTGATGCTCACTGCATACTTTCATACAGGCCATAGAGATTACAAAGTAGTTTCACCTATAGGATACAGTTTAAAAATAACTCAGTTCCAACTGTTCATTTAAGCATTTAAAAAAAATGGTATGGAAATTTTAAGAATCAACAAATAAGTAGGATAGCAGATCTGAAAATATTTCCATATTCTGATCACAGTGCATACATTATTAATAGTCTAAAAATAATATGAATTTAAAGGAGATTTCTGTTTCGGCAACGGAGGAAAATACAGTAAAACCGGCAGCATGAAGGTCGATGAAGCTTTTTGCAGGTGCTCTAGTGCCCTCTGCTGGAAATGCTTTAGTACTGCAACTCAGGCTGACCACAGGGCCATGGAGCCCTTGGCAGTCTGGTGAAGCCTTCTCAGAATAATGGTTTTAAATGCATAAAATAGATGGGGCGCCTGATGGCTCAGTCAATTAAGCGTGTGACTCTTGATTTTGGCTCCGGTCATGATTTCATGGTTCATGAGTGTGATTCCTGCCTCAGGCTCCAAGCTGACAGTGCGGAGCCTATTTGGGATTCTCTCTCTCTCTTAAAAAATATAAGTAAACTTAAAAAAATAAATGCATAACATAGAATAAAGAAATAATTATGTTTAAGTACAGTTATAGGAATATCAAAATATCTTAAAACAAAATTATAAGTTATTTACTACCTCATTAAATAAAAAGATCTAGCTTTGAGCCTAAATATTGTAATTTCAAAGTAATGATGCACTGAAACAACACTTCAAGATATTGTGACAATGATGATCTTGCATGAAAATATCTGATTTCTGGGGCGCCTTGGCGGCTCAGGCGGTTGGGAATCCTCAGGCTTGATTTCGGTTCAGGTCTTGATCTCAAAATCATGGGCTCAGGCCTTATGTTGGGCGCTGTGCTGGGTGTGAAGCCTGCTTTGATAAAAAAGAAAGAAAAAAATCTATGTGATTTCTTTTGATGATGAAATTTAAGATCGTGTGTTTTTGTTTCCTAAGGCTGCCATTGTGAAGTTCCACAAGTGGAGAGGTCAAACAGCGGAAATCTACCGTCTCACAGTTCTAGAGGCCACACGTCCAAGATCAAGGTGTTGGCAGCAGCGTGTTTCCTCTGAGGCCTCTAGAAGAGCATCCTTCTCCTTCCTCCAGGCTGCGGTAGCCCCAGGGCTTTCCTTGGCTGGTGGCGGCATCTCTTTGACATCTGCCTGGCATACCTGGAAATTTCATGAAAGGTAATGAACTACTCCACTGTTTGAAAAAGACTGAGTACAATGGAAATGCCCACTAATAGACCAGAGTAAGTGACCAGTGGCACACCTATTCCAGGAGACACTAGGCAACTGGGAAAGAAAGCAGAACAAAAGAGTTCCTTAAAAACTCCAGGGGAATGACTTCCAAGGCCTCGTGAGGTAAGAGAAGGCAATTATGCACACACATCCTGGCTCGTGTGCGCATGAACAGAGACACGCACGGTGCAGACAGCACCGACCGCCTCTCCAGCAGCCTGGTGGGGGGGGGGGGGTTGTGCATCCATCTGCACCTTCTGAATTCCCAACTCCATGGGTGCATCACCTGCACAATGAGAAGTCTACAACTTGGTAATATGGTAAAAGCTTGGTTTGTGAACATAATTCATTCCGGAAACATGCATGTCATCCAAAGCACTTGTATATCAGAGCGCATTTCAAGAAGCACTGGCTCCGTTGTGATGGTGTGGTGTTGGGCATCACGTACGACTCGTGTTGCAAGTCGTCGCTCGCGTATCGAGTTAAAATTTACTAGAAATGTTTGCTCGTCTCCGGAACACTCGCACAAGTTACTCGCAATCCCAGGTTTTACTGCATTTTCAAAGTACAAGCAATGCTATCGGCTTACTTTGATCCATGAACACATCCTGCCGGCAGCTGCGTGGCTGGCACATACACACAGTAGGAAGGCCCCGTGCTGCTCTGGAAGGGCTGCCTTGAACTCTAGGCCTTTAGAACTTCCCACTTCTCAGTGGAGGATGTGCCCCTGGCAAGCCCCTCTCTGGCTCATGCGGCACAACTGTTCAGTGAGTTACGATTTTATGTCTCCTCTACGTGTCTCTGTTTCTGTCTATCTCTGTCTCTCCTGTCTTCAGATGTCCCCTCCCCAGAAGCAGGAGACTAGGAAGAGCATGGGTTTTGGTGCAAAGCGCCGTCCCGGAGCCATTCCGCAGCACCTTGGTGAGGACTCTGGGCCCTGGGAGCCAAGGAAAGGCTGCCATGCATGGGGTGTGGGCAGATTCGCTTTCTGGAGATAAAGCCCTCTTAGGGTGGAGACAGGGAAGGCAGGCGACCAGGTAGGCACCTCCTGCAGTTACCCCAGTAGTGTTCCAGGTGAGTGAAAAGCAAACATGGGTAGAAAAAGATGCCCCAGGAGTTCTCCCGGATTCTCTTAATTCTCCATCCCTGGACAGAACTGATGCGTGGGGGTGCCTCTCGCCTCCAGGTGCCACGGCACCGGGAACACGTTCACCAGAGCCCAGCCACACCTGCAGGGCTCTTAAGGACTGCAGGGACTCGCTTGCACCTTCATCCTTCCAGGCCTGTTCTGGAAACCAGGGCGGGCAGTGCTGTCCTACGGGTTCTCTCCGACGTGCCCAGCCAGGGCTTGGCCATCAGCTCCAATGAGCCTCCCTCTGCTCAGTGCCGACAGGTCTCCCCTCCAGCAAGCAAGCCGGTCCCCCACTTTGACGCAGGCATAGCCAAAAACCAAGCCCCCTTGGGGAGATCCACGCCGCAATGCCCAGAACCTGTAAATGCCACCCTATTTGGGAAAATAATTTTTACAGATGTGATTAAGGATCTTGAGACCAGAAGATCGTCCTGGATTACCCAGGTGGACCCTCAATGACATCACAAGTGTCCTTATGAGAAAGAGGCAGAGGGAGCTCTGGCACACGTGGAGAAGGGGACATGGAGACGGAGGCCCGGGGCTGTGGCTCCAAGCCCAGGAGGGAGGCAGGGAGTGGATTCTACCCTAGAGGGTCCGGAAGGAGCAGGGCACTTTGATTTTGGCCCAGAGCAACCGATCCTGGACTTCTGGTCTCCAAAAGTACGAGAGAATTAATGTCTTTGGTTTTTAAGGTTCCAGTGTGTGATGATTTGTGATGGCCACTCAGCAGACAGCCTAGCGGGGCCGGGTTGCTGCCGCCTCCACCAGTGCGGGCGGGACACTGAGCCCCGAAGGGCGGACAGCCTCCTTGGGCCGGTGGACGATCTCCACGTCACTCTACACGCTCTGCAGAGGGTTCTGGTGAGCGACGCGCCAGCTCGGCTGTGTGCCTGTCTTCCCCTCCTTCACTCCTGCCTCCTGGGGTCACTTCCTGGTCAACTACATGAACTGCGGCCCAGACTTTGTCTCGGCTCTTGGGCGAAGGGAACTCTGCCCAAGGCAGGTCCTTCCCTTCAAGACTCAGATTCAAATGAAATCCGAGAAAAGACTTGCAGAATGTTTTAAAATATAAGAATTAAAGGGCCGGCTACTTAGGGACTGTTAGGGGGGGCCCTGTTAGAGGGCCCTATGGCACCAATGGTTTATTCTTTGCCCATACTCTCAACCCATAGTTCCCAGACTGGGGGCCCTTAAAACTGATTGGCAGAGTGGATGGGGGAAGGCGGTGCCTTGCCCACATGCCCCTTGAAAATGAAATTTAGCTACATTTTCATTTCAGCGATAATCTAGAAAAATGGGTAGGTTTATTCTGCACTGACTAGATGACGCCATCCAGGAAAGGCCCTGACAGGTGGGCCTTGGTGCCACATGGATGGCTGTGGTGGCACCAAGGAGTCACCCATGGTTACAGGCTCCACTGTCAACGAAGTTTCCCAAGAGTCTCACTTTTCTTTGGTTCATAAGGAAGTATTTTCTTTTAGAGGTGCCTGAGTGGCTCAGTTGCTTGAGCATCTGACTCTTGATTTTGGCTCAAGTCATGATCCCAGGGTTGTGGGATTGAGCCCCACATCAGGCTCTGTGCTGAGTGTGGAGGCTGCTTGAGATTCTCCTTTACTCTCTCTCCCTCTGCCCCTCACCCCTGCTCACAAACTTTCTCTCTCAAATTAAATAATAATTAAAGTAAAGTAAAGTAAGAAAGCATTTTGTTTTAAAGGGGTCTGCATGTAACTCACATTGGAGAAACACTGTTGTAGCCAGCTATGGCGTATGGTGGGGCTTGCAGCAATGGGAAAGAGGTCAAGGGCAGGGGGTAGGCCTGGGGTTAAGACTCACCTCTCATGAGTTGTATGCTGCTGGACGAGCCGCTCAACCTCCTGGGCTATAGCTTCCTGCTTGATAAATGGCAGTGCTGACAAATTTACACCATAGGGTTGTTACAAGTCTTCCATGAAATAAAGTACATGAAGTGCTTACTCAGCACCGTGCCAGGATATAGGGCTGACAGCGTCCTCATAAATAATAACAGGCATTAGAAAGCATAGTGGTGGAAAAAATAATGATAGTAATAATAATAATAAAATAGGGATAACTGACATTCATACAAAGGAAACATTTTCAGAGCCGCAGACCAGTCACCCTTTCCACCACAAGGGGGCGCAGGCATAAGCTCAACCTATTTTATGAGAAAAGCCACTCCGCTTACCCTCAGGTACACAGAGGGGGACTCCCCACTCAGTCCTGGGGCCTTAGGTCCGTGCTCCTGGGGCCTCCATTTTCGTTCACCCTCCGTTCTAAAGGCTAGAACAAAGTAACAAAGGAACAATAATAGTAGAACAAATATAACAAAAATAATATAATAAAAAATAATAGAACAAGGTAACAATAACAATAATAGTTGTCATTTGCTGCATGCCTGCAGGGCACTGTGTTTACGGACACACATAGACACACACGTGCACACACACACGCAATTAAAAATATTCTAGGCATCTGGTATGTTTCAGGGTGAGGGTAGTGTTTAAATACTATGAAAAAAATTGTATAGAGAAGCAGATATTCTCAAATCAAAATAATTTAAAAGCTTTCCGTAACTAAGAAGAAATTGTGCAAGGCTGAACTTGAAGCGGTTCCCCTTTCTGTCCCTTTACACACACACACACACACACACACACACACACACAACCACACACATTACACATATATAAGCATACAGTTACACACCCCCTTATATATCCAGGGTAGCTGGCTCGTTGGCTTGGAGATGGTGGCGGGGGGGGGCAATTATCAAGGGACGATGTCAGGACCTGGAAAGCTCTCACCCGTGGAGCCTATGGCTGTGATGACTGGGCGTGTGAATCACCGACCAAGCTATGGTTCTGCTTACACTTCTGGTGTGAATTTGTGGACCCTGCCCCACATCAGAAGAGGTGTTTGACAGTCTGGCAGGACTCAGCAAATCTCTCGTACCTGAGCCAAAGAATCTCAGCATTGCTATTTCCCAAAAATGCTTTGGATCAGATTAAGTAGCCCAGACTTACAAACACACTTGACCTTCTTCCTGGCTGAGCGCGCAGGCTGACCGTGGCCAAGCACGGAATTAGGGGCATTTCGACAGTTGAGACCCACAAGGTACCAGCCCTCAGGCAGTCTCTGTGAACCTCTGATCTGGGGAAAGGATCTGGCTTGGGGGACTGGCCGTTAGGTTCTCCTCAACCAGAATAAAACCAAGATTACTATATTTCTTCACCTAGATAACAAAGCACAGAACAACCCGGAAAAATGCTTCCATTCCCATCATCTGCTTCCCTCAAACAGGTACTCATTACAAGCTAACAGGCTGGGAAAACCCCTCGTGGCAGCTTTCCCAATCGTTCGGTTGATAGGGAAGCAGACTTTACCGTCTGCAAGGCAGAAACGGGAGACGGTCTGACAGCGCTACACAGCCACGCCAAGTCAACTGTCGAAGGACAGACAGTAAGCTGTCAAATCGAGCTGTGCGATCAGTGAGGTCTTTTCTCTGAGGTTGGGAAGCGGCCTGTTGTTCCTCCAGGAACCCTGGGGGGAAAGCCCGGAATGCTCAGGACAGATGTGAGCACACACAGAAGAAAGACTGGAAAGAAGTATCGCAACATAGTAACCGACAATGATCTCTGGGGGGGCGGAGGGGGCTATGATATTTATTTCCTTTTTTATTCTTATGAACACTGTCAAGACTGACTCCGAGGAGATGAATGACTTTTATCAGAAAGATCGTTTTAAAGTTCACATTCTTCAAAGAGGGTCCCAGCAGAGCCCATACAGATGAGAGACACGTGGGATGTGAAGGAGACCAGGAAAGGGATTCACTGGGATCTCGGGAGGAGTGGATCGTGGGGCCACGGGGACGCGGGGGATGCCGAGCAGAAGCCACAGTCCTGCCCTAGAAGAGGGCCAGGAAGAAAGGGAACAGACGTGGGGCCTGGCTAGACCCCAGACCAGTCCTTACATGATCGGTCCCTTAACTCTCTGAGGCCCCTGAGGGGCTGTTTTTATGATTCTCCCTTTACAAGGAGCACACAGAAGCCCAGAAAGTGGAGCAGGAGGAATTAATTCACTAACGTCCAGCAGTGTGGATGGCGAGCGGGGGCCCGGCCCAGCCCTGGTTTCACGGAGTTTCGGCCATCGGTCAGAACAGCTGTGGAAAGCGTGGAAGGGGCTCTCTCAGGAGGTGGAGGGTTGGTCTTACCGAGCTGGTGGCCCTCATTTGTGGGGCAATTTGTAGCAGGGGAGGCAATAGGGCGGGGGCTGCATTTCAGAGTCTTCGGAGGCCTTTCCAGGTATCAGTGATGTGAAATGCATTTAAAGCTTAAAGACTGGCTGCCAAGTACCTTACAAAACTTCCAAGTTAGACTTATTTTTATTCTCTTTGTGCTGTAAAGTCAGGCACATTTCTAATAAACCTGACAAAAGACTCAGGCATGGCATGAGATTTTTTTTTTTTTTTTAACATCAAAACCCACTAACCTCCCTACAGATATGGGGCATTTAACCTCAGGGCCTGTGGTTCTCCTCCTCAGTACGTAAAGGTGATGTTAGCAAACACCAGCCTCTCTCGTGCGTGGGCCCTCTGACATCAGCAAGGAGTGGCTTGTCCTTCTGGGAAAGTTGAGCCCTGAAACCCCATTTTTCTTACTCAGGAAGCCTTAAGGTCACCAAAAAACCAAATAACCATTCCTTGAGTCAGGAGGTCTTTCTAGCCTATGAGACTTTGAGGAACATTTGTGTTTATTTCTCCTTTGTGGTGATGGAAAGCGTGGGTGTGATCTCTGAGAGCCCACTGGAAAAATTTCTGTGCAGTGGAATTATTTGGATTTGTTTCCTAGGGTCTTATAACAAAGACCCGCAGGCTAGGGGGGCTTAGACAATAGAAATGTATTTCCTTACAGTTCTGGAGGCTGAAGTCTAAGATCGGGGAGTTGGAAGGGGTGCTTTCGCCAGGCCTCTCCTGGGCTTGTAGATGGCTGTCTTCCCTCTGTCTTCACTCGGTCTTCCCTGTGCGGGTGTGTTCTAACTGCCCTCTTCTTAAAAGGATGCCAGTCCTATTGAGTTAGGGAAATCCTAAATACCTCATTTCAACTTCATTATGTCTTTAAAGACCCTATCTCCAAATGTAGTCACAGGCTCAGGCTCAGCTGTTAGGGGTTAGAACTTCAACACATGGGTTTGGGGGTTGGAAGTCAGCCTGTAACATCACTGGAGGGAGCAGAGATGGGGTGGCAATGCTCTGCCGTACCCTTCATGGACCCCATGGGGAGGTGACCTTCCTCACCTACCGCGAACTCAAAGATGAAGGTTCCCGTGGGGATGCCTCCAGCTCTCTGCACCCCCTAACCTGGAACCTCAAGCTTCCAGCTTCAACCGCGCTCTGAGGAAAGGGATCACGGTGACAATGCCTCTCGGCCCCAGAGATGATGCGCACCTGAGCAGCCCAGAGATGATTCTCCACCTGCTCAATGCTGCAAAACACATAGGAGCCCACAGGAGTTTCATGGGGGGGGATCTTCCTAGGTCGCCTAGAGTGCAGGGCAACATGGGGTTGGAGACACAACTGTTAGATCCGCAGAGTCGTGGCCTGCCCCCCACCAGCTGTGGAAGGATGTGGCTTTATTTACTCACCCATTCAACAAATACTTGCAGGGGCCAGATCTGCGCTAGGTGCTTGGGGTTCATTAGCAAACAAAACAGGCAAGGACGTGTGAGCTCCTGGAGCTTCCATTCCAAGGAGGGGGTGTGGAGAGATGCAGACCCCTCCCCCCCAGAGGTTCCTGTGAAAACGTCCACTGGGTCCTGGGGTGCTGGGAATTCCCGCCCTCCTGCTGAGGGTTTCTGGGTGGTTTCCTGTTTCAGCCCCACAGACAGGGGAAATTTCTGCTTTCTACTCCTCTGAACTATAAGCTGAGATCGGCACATGCTCGAGGTGGGATTTTTCTGGTTAAAGGAGAATCTTGTGTCCCTGTAAACACTTCTTAATATATCCTGAAAAAGTCAGCTTAAATGTCAAGAAGCCTTGACTGACCCTCCAGGCTTTCTTCGGAGCTCTCAAAGCGTGAGTCACGCTGCTTGGCCCACCGGTGTGCCTCCCCGCCCCTGAGCTCCTCCAGGCCGGGTCCCCACCTGTGTACCTGCCCCAGGCCACTGATGTCCTGCTCGGAGAATGTGCTGGGCTCCAGGGAAACCCCAAGGCCCAGCTGGAAAGGCCTTCAGTCCGGTCGTTTGGTCCAGCTCTATCACACTCTGATGCCCAAGGGTCTACGACCACGTGATTTCTAAGTAGCCACAAACATAAACGATATTTTATTATCGGCAACAACTAAAGAGGGGTATGAAAATCTGTTATTCTTTTGTATTTAAAGATTTTATATTAAATTTTTTTTAAGTTTATGTATTTTGAGAGAGAGAGAGACAGAGCACATGAGTTGGGGAGGGGCAGGGAGCGAGAGAGAGAATCCTAAGCAGGCTCTGCACTGCCAGCACAGACCCTGATGTGGGCCTCGAACCCACCAACCATGAGATCATGACCTGAGCCAAAGTCAAGAACCAGACGCTTAATCAACTGAGTCATCCAGGTGCCCAAGATTTTATTTTTAAGTAATCTCTACACCCAACACGGGGCTCAAACTCATGCCCCTCTGTTATGTTTCTTGGTGAGACTAAAATGAAGCAGTTGTTGCCAATGTTCATAAAAGGACATGCTAAATTTTCGTTAGAGATTAGTAAAAATAAAGAGGTGATTTTTCCAATTAAAGTCATGGATCTGTGGCTCCTGGCTGGCTCAGTTGGTAGAGGATGTGATTCTTGATCTCAAGGTTGTGAGTTCAAGCCCCACATGGGGGGGGGGGCAGAGGTTACTTAAGAAATAAAAAATTGAGGGCACCTGGGTGGCTCAGATTGGTTAAGTGTCTGACTCTTGGTTTCGGTTCAGGTCATGATCTCACAATTCAGGAGTTTGAGCCCCACGTCAGGCTCTGTGCTGACAGTACAGAGCCTGCTTGGGATTCTCTCTCTCTTTCTCCCTCTCTGCCCCATTCTGCCTCCCCCCTCCGTCCCTCTCTCAAAATAAATAAATAAACAAAAATTTTTTTAATAAAAAAATTTAAAACTTGTTAAGAAAATAAATTTGTGGACCCTTACGTCCCATTCACAGACTCCTTAAAGGACCTGCCTGTACTTGTTTAGGAGCCTCCAGCATAGACCTTTCTTCTCCCAAGTCGTACTGAGTTCTGGCACTGTGCAACCCCCAGTCAGTTCAAGTGCAAGTTTCCACCGCCTCCTAAACCTTGGGGTGGTCTGAAGTCAGGTGCCTTCGGTCCCTACCCTCTACGTGTACAGTGTCCTCCATGCGGAGAGAACTTGGTCCCTGTTCCTGCCCGCCCCACCCCGGTCCCCAGTGCATCACCATCCTGACCCAAGGGAATTACAGCAAATAGCCCGAGTCCCATAGACCTTCCCTTCTCCCCATTGGCCTCCATGGCTGCCCCAATGCCAGAGTTTGCTTCCTTTTCTTTTGTTCCTTTCTCCCAAGCACTGCCTGGTCTCTCTGGCTTCCCCCTTCTTCCTTTACTTCCTTTCCTTTTATTCCACAGAGAAGTCAGCTCGACTGCAGTCCTGCCCATCCCAGCAATTCAGGCTCTTGGACTAACACAGGCTCTCCTTTGGTAGGCAGGGCAACAATTGCAAGCTATTTACCCAAGCGTTTCTTCCAAATACATCCAGACCTCTTGTTAAGATTAACTTTGATAAATAGAATCTTCTTCATCCTGTTACAACAGGTCAAGTCTTGGGGCACCTGGGTGCCTCAGTCGGTTAAGCGTCCGAATCTTGATCTTGGCTTGGATCATGTTCTCACAGTTAGTGAGATGGAGCCCTGTGTTGGGGCTGTCAGCATGAAGCCTGCTTGGGATTTTCCCTCTTCCTCTCTCTCTGGTTCCCCTCCCCTCTCAAAAATAAATAAATAACCCTAAAAAGAAAAAAAGGTAGATCAGGTCTTTGAAAAAACCTTGCCCCTTTGGAATTTCCCTGGACTAATGTGCCCTCCTCGGGGCAAGGACATGGTCCATTTTTATCACTACCTCTTCTTTTCCTTAACCATTGGCCCCGTGTTCGTTTGGGTTCATCATATAGTGTAGTCCAGGCACTCTACATTAAACACAAATACTTTATGATGAGTAGGTTTATTCAACAAATCCAAGAACGGCTTATCATCAGGGGATCGATCCGTGTAGTTTACTGTATTGATTCATACAGTTCTCTCAATAGACTCCCAAAAAAGCACTTGACAAGCTTGACTATTGTCGATAAAACTCTTAGCGATCCAGGGATGGAAGGCCACACCAACCCTAACCAGGCCGTACACCAGAAACTTGCAGAAATCATGACATATAATAGTGCAATACTAGAAACAAGAGGTTACCTTCCACCCTTGCTTCTCTTCAACCTTGTAATGCGGGTCCTCGACAATAAAATAAGAAAATGGGGCCCGAGTCTAATGTGGGAAAAAAAGATACTGTCGCTATTGCAGGTGATGTGATGAACTTCCTAAAGAATGCAAGACACCAAAAGAAAAGCTAATAGAACTGGGTAAGGTGGTAGAAAACAAGACCAGCGTATATAAGTCAGGGGCCTTCACATTTATTAGGATGGCTGTTAAGAAAAAAAAAAAACAGAAAATAAGTGTTGGTGAGGATGTGAAGAAATTGGAACCCTGGTGCCTCGCTGATGGGAATGGAAAATGGTGCAGCCACCGTGGCAAATAGTATGACAAGTCCTCAAAAAATTAAACACAGAGTTGCCGTATGACCGAGCCATTCCGCTTCTGGATACATATCCAAACAAGCGAAAGCAGGGACTCCGCCAGATATTTGTGCCCCTAATATTCATCATGTCCACAGCAGCATTATTCCCAATAGCCAGAAAGCTGAAGCAGCCCAAGTCCATTGCCAGATGAATGTGTAAACAGGATGTGACATATATGTACAATGGGATGCTGAGACATAAAAAGAAATGAAATACTGATATGTGCTACAATATGGACGAAACTTGAAGACATTATACTAAGTGAAAGAGTCGATCACAAAAGAACAAATATTCTGTGAGATCCCTAGAGTGGCCAGAGTCCTAAAGACACAAGGTAGAATGGTGGATGCCAGGGGCTGGAGGTAGGGCAGCCTGGGGGGGGAGATACTGTTTAATGGGTGCAGAGTCTATTTGGGAGGATGAAAAAATTCTGGAAATGAGTGGTGATGATTGATGGACATACCTGAAGCCACAAAACCATTGGTTAAAATGGTAAATATTATGTGTGTATTATCATAAAGTAAAAATCAGTTTTCTTAATCACTAACTCTAGCCAATTAGAAAATGTAAGGGGGAATGGAATCTACTCACAAGGGCGACAGAATCCATAACACAATTATAAATGAAAGAACTGATGATAGTGTTATAATAGTCACCAAAACGCTACAGGCTCGGGAACAGGTGAATAAATGAACGAGACTGAACGGAGAGCCCCCGGACGTGCCATGGCGAAGAACGGACCTCGTTAACAAAACAGTGCGCATGCGCATAGATGCAAAGAGGCTCACAGAAATGACATCTGAAAGTGCAAACAACGCTAACAACATACGTTCTTGGTGGCGGGGCATGATTCAGGGAGGAATGTCACCTCACCTTCTGTGGCTGGTTTCGAAAGGAAGCAGAGACGTGAGTTCTGACATGAAGTTATCCCGGTGATCTGTTGAGAAGCACGTTTTCATGTAACACCTTAAGCATTGGACATGATCTCCTTTGTTTACGAACTAAATAAAAACTACATATTCGTATATTTAACTATGGAGGTAAATGCATAGAAAAATGTCTAGAAGTATACGTATCAAACTGTTATGATTGACTGTGGGGGATATTTTCTTTTCTTTCCTTTTTTTAATGTTTTATTTAGTTTTGAGAGACTGACGGCTCAGACCCCGACACAGGACTCAAACTCATGACCTGCGAGATCATGATCTGGGCTGAAGTCGAATGCTTAATTGATTGAGTCCAACCAGGGGACCCCTTTTTCTGTGGGGGACTTTCTTTATGACTTTTCTATGAGAAAGTATTCATGTCATACTGTGAAAAAAAATTTTTTTAATAAAACAGGAGGAATTGGCCTTCTCTGTCCTGTAACAAGCTGGCATTGTCTATACTCTCCACCCCGGGGAAGTGTGGGTGGTGACTCAGGATTCCGGCGCAGGATTCAGGCCCTCTCTGTGGGGTCAGCATTAGGGCAAGTAAGGGCAATCGCCACATCCTCCTTCCAGAAGAGGAGACCTGCGTGGGGCTGTTGGGGAGGGACCGGGGTCCCTTCCCCCAGAAAGTACGACACAGGATCCTACCTCCTTGTACAGTTGGGTCAGTTATTTTGGGTGCCTAGTAACCTTTAGCGCAGTCCTCCATGACTTTAACCTTGGCTGTACATTGGATCACATGGCTCCTGATGCCTAATCTACACTGGGAGATTCTCATTTATATGATCCGGGGATGGCCCTGGCATTGGGCCATGCTCATGTGTAGCTCTTCTGTTCTCCGACTGAAGACCCCCTAAAGCACACTTCTGGCACTTACGCACTTGGTATTTGAGGAGATGTTTTTGGCATTTGACCTAATTGGTTTCTGCTTATCCTTCCCTTCCCTGGAGATCTTTTTGGATCTTTTCCATCCTGTGTACTTTCCAGGTCTCCAAGGTCATGACAGGATGTTCTCTCCGTCTCCCAGGCACTGAAGTCTTACACTGGCCAACATCCATATAGTTGAGTTCTTGAAGGAAGGGATGATTTCTTTTTTTCTTTTTATTTAAGTTTTGAGAAGTGGGGGGCAAGAAAGGAAAGGGCAGAGAGAGGGAGAGAGAGGGAGAGAGAGAGAGAGAGAGAGAGAGAGTCCCAAGCAGGCTCCACACTGTCAGTGCAGAGCCCAATGTGGGGCTGGAACTCACATCATGAGCCGCAGAATCATGACCTGAGCCCAAATCAAGAGTCAGACGCTAAACTGACTGAGCCACTCAGGTGCCCGAGGAACGGTTTCTGCATCACTGAAAATATCTTTTCCTTTTGTTGATAAGAAACCAAGACCCAGGAATACTATTCAGCAATAAAAAGAAACAAACCATTGATACATGCTCAATGAAAGAAGCCAGATGCCAAAGGCCACGTACTGTATGAATCTATCTATAAGAAACACCCAGAAAAGGCAAATCTCTTTCTAGATAGAGAAGATTAGTGGTTGGCTGGGTGTGAGTGGCAGGAGGAAGTACCCCAAAAGACACATGAAGGGTCTTTTTGGAGTGATGAGGATGTTCTAGACGTGGATTGTGGTGATGGCTTCCCAACACTAACTTTACTAAGAGTCACTGACTTGTGCTTAAAAAGTGTGAATTCTATGGTATGCCAGTCGTATCTCCATAAAGTACACCAGGCGGACTAGAATTAAGCCCTCTCTCCAACGGATACTCTTTGACAATTTAGACAGGTGTGGGGGGACCACTGCTTGGGTGAAGGATGCAGCTTATGGTTCCGAACAGCTCAGCTTTGGCTCCCAAATCACACACCTCAGTACACCAAACCAAAACCTCTAGGTCAATTGCTCCCACCCACCTTTAAAATTTTTTGTTAAAGTTTTATTTATTTTTGGGTGACAGAGAGAGTATAGGCTGGGAAGAGAGAGAGAGGGAGACACAGAATCCAAAGCAGGCTCCAGGCTCTAAGCAGTCAGCACACAGCCCACCGTGGGTGGGGCTTGAACCTGTGAACTGCAAGATCATGACTTGAGCCAAAGTTGGACGCTTAACTGACTGAGCCACCTAGGCGCCCCTCTCCCACCCACCTTTTTACCCTGGGCCGGGGCCCTCCCACTGCACCCGGTCACCTTGGCTGAGGCCCCCTCCTAACCTTGGACAGGACTCCCCCTGAGGGCTGCAGACTCACCGGTCCACCAGGTCTGTGCAGCTGCCTGCCACGGGCCTCCCTCTAGTTGCTCACTGGCTCTCGGCTGAAAGGCTGCGTGCCGCCTCGTTAGGGCCAGAGACACTGTCAGACCGGGTTTGTGGGGTGACGGGACTGCTCGCCCCTTGCCAACAATTGGCCTTCTCCCCTTCTCTCTCCGTTCCTTCCTCCCCCTTCTCCCCTGTATCCCCTCTTCTCCCCTCCCCTCGCCCCTCCCCTCCCTCCTCTCACACGCAGCATACTGGGCACCACTGCTGGTGCGGACACTGTGCTGGAAGTGGGCACACCGCAGTGAGCAAAACCAAGATGGACCCGTCTTGCGGAGTTCACGGTTTATGGGGGGGCAGAGATATCAACCTGCTAATAACACAAATCAAAACCTGACTTGCAACACGTAAGGTGTTTGAAGGAAGGGCCCCATCACGCATCGGGGCCTTCCAGCCCACCGGGCCACGCAAGGCGCTACGGAGGTGGAGGCTTGAAAGGCAGGAGCAGCTCTGGGTGAGGAGGAGGGAGGGCGGGGGAGACCCTGGCGGGGGCCTTGTGCCCAGGGGAGTGGAAAGTGGTCGGGGATTGGGGGAGGGCTGGAAGGGGGAGCCTGGCCCCTCCCCCCACTAGTGTCCTCTGCCCTTTCACCTCTTCCCATCAACGCCGGCCCGAGGGAGGGAACATGCTTATTGCAAATTGCTGCTCTGCAAACCAAGTCCCCAGATGCCGCTCCCGCCCCCTGCCCGTCCCCGCAGTGCCCACCTGGCTGAAAAGTCCCCATCGGCCGCCGAGGTGCGGCGGGTGGGATTCCGGGAAGGCGTTGCTGGGTTTTTACTGGGATGAGACCCAGCTGAACCGTTGTTACGACACGGTTAGCAGGTGAAGGGCGAAAGCCATGCGGGACTTCTGAGCTGAACGACCCCCGGGGACTCAGGTCCAAGGTGGGATGGGTCCCCTTCCTCCCAGGGGGCTGTCTTGGGTGGACTCGCAGTGGGCACCGGCCGGAGCCGGGCCGCGGAGACCAGGCCCAAGCACTTGACACCAGCGCTGGGTTTGATGGGCTGAGAGGAGGCGGGGTGGGGCGTGGGGAAGGGCCCCCGAAAAGCCCCGCCGGGACGCTGGATGGGGAGGCAAGCAGGTGTTCTGAACACACTTCCTCCTCTCCCACTGCCCCCCCTGCGGCCCCTTCTATTTATAGTGCTTCCTCCCCCAGCTCCTCACTTGAAAAGTGCCCTTAACACACACAAACACACAAGAAAAAATTCTGAAAAATGTCAAACCACAGGCCCTTTCCCCACTCTTCTTTTAAGTTTCTAGGGTTTGCACTCTTCCTGGTTGACCCTGCAGCAGACAGGGTCAAACGGGCGCCCTGGGTTGGAAGAGGTTCAGAAGGTGCTGGTAGTTGGGGCCAGGCTCCTTCTGCAAAACTTGCTAGGGACCAACTCAGGGGCAGGGAGAAGGCGGTCCCTTCTCCCCAGCAGAGGAGGGGCTGTGAAGACGGGGCGCTCGAGCCGCGGATGGTTGCCCAGCTCGGCAGCGGTGGTCTCAGCGAAGAGGAGAGGCGGGAAATCTGTTACGTGCATTTCATCATCATTTTTAAGTTTTTCAACCCTTTGAGGATTTCAACTGAATGGTTGAAAAATACCGCACTACACAGTATCTAACTGCTCCTCCAAATACTATTTGAAAAATCAAATTATGCAATCACAGAAGGAAGTTTCCTTTTTTTGTGATGTTTTATTTACTTTTGAGAGAGAGAGAGAGAGAGAGAGCTTGAGCAGGGGAGGGTCAGAGAGAGAGGGAGACACAGAATCTGAAGCAGGCTCCAGGCTCTGAGCTGTCAGCACAGAGCCCGACATGGGGTTCAAACCCATGAACCGTGAGATCATGACCTGAGCCGAAGCCGGATGCTTAACCGACTGAGCCACCCAGGCACCTCCAGGAAGTTTCTTTTGACAAAGAGTTGTTTATTTTTATTTTTTTAATGTTTATTTTTAAAAGAGAGAAGGAGAAAGAGAGAGAAGGAGAGAGAGCGAGCACGTGAACAGGGAAGGGCAAAGAGAAGGAGAGAGAGAACGCAAAGCAGGCTCCAGGCTCTGAGCTGTCAGCACAGAGCTCCATGCAGGGCTCGAACTCAGGGCTCTGAACCGAAGTTGGACCTTTAACCGACTGAGCTACACAGGAGCCCCTCTTTCTGACAGAGTTTAAATTTCTCTCTCTCCCTCTGTCTCTCCCTTGCTCATGTGTGTGCACGTGCTCTCTCTCCCTCTCTCTCTCAAAGTACACACACACACACACACACACACACACACACACATGCATACATCAAATACAAAGGTGTGGGCGCCTCCCACACACAACACACATCAAGAATGCAAGCAAACCCTCAGTTCATTAGAACCAGCCTATATTTTCTCTTCTCTCACTCTTTTTTCAAGAGGAAGTCATAACTTAATCGAATTTTTCTTTTTTTCTCTCTTTCAGTCAATAATTGTGATTTAAGCACTTTTCATGCTCAAGGCACAGCTGAAGGTTCGAGAGAAAACCCCACCCTTGCTTTTCAAGCTGTGGGAACAAGGTGCGTGTGCGAGCCCGATACCCTGAACGCAAGGGAAAGGCCACAAGGGTGGTTCAGACCAGGAAGACGGTTTGCAAAAACTTCTCAGGAAAATGCCCCAAGGAGGGATTTAGTCAGAAAAACAACTCCAGGGAGATCCCTGGGCTCTGCTCCATCCCGCCCCTGCCCCAGCTCTGTGCCTGGCCGCACTGGGCTGCCCGACTCCGCCGAGGGGCCTGCAGCAGAAAACGCACAGAATCCATGAAATGAGATTAAAAACTGCAAACTTCCGGAGAGAGGGGCGTGCCGTCCTTCCCCAGGACCCGAGCGGCACCCGAGTCAGTCACCAAGAACCCACGCATGAACAGGTGCGTTCTTCTTTCTGGTTTTTCTACTGCAGAGTTTGAACATAAAAGGAGTATCTCCTAAATCGTTCATTGTTCTTTTTTCCCTTTTATTTATTTATTTATTGAGAGAGAGAGAGAGAGAGAGTGAGAGACAGCACCAGCAAGGGAGGGGCAGAGGGAGAGAGAGAATCCTAAGCAGGCTCCATGCTGAGCACAGAGCCCGACACAGGGCTCAATCCCACAACCCTGGGATCATGACCTGAGCCTAAATCAGGAGTCAGACGCTCAACCAACTGAGTCGCCCAGGCGCCCCTGTACCTTCTTTTTCTTAAAGAGCCCTTGGGAAGCCCCAGCTGCTCTAGACTTCAGTGTCATCCGCAGCTCCCTGTGTGACTGTGGCGAACTCACTTCACCCCTCCGGGTCTCTCTGCCACATCTGGAATGTGGGCAGATTGGACAGGAGTCCTGTCCAGTTCCCCCATCTGGTGACTCCATGCGGCGAAGGAAGACGGAAGGGACCTGGCTTCTCGCCCCAGGCCATCATCCCCACGGCCAGGGCCACACGGCTCTCAGTGACCGGCCAATGTCTCCACTTCCCACTCGAACTGAAAGCTCCCTGGGTGTGGACATCTCTCCAACTGAGCTGCATCCCCGCCCTGCTGGCTGGCTCAGGGGGCAAAGTAGATGCTCCATGAATTCTCGTAGGAAGAAGGCTCTGGATGAGGCGGGAAGACAAGCCAGCGGGATCTGCAGCAGGCGGTTTGGCATGGCCGCACCTCACCACTGCCCCGTGTGCAGTCGTCACTTCCCACGCACATCTTCCATGCCTGGCCCCTCGGTCAGACCCTCGAGGGACTGACGTGCATGCGAGCCCAGCACTTGCCGCCACGGCAAGCCACCCCGAGGCCGTCCACCGCAGGCTCCGGGCAGTCACCGCAGCCGAGACCACGACACCCCCCTCTGGGAAGGTGGCCGTGACTTCATGCCCTGGTCTTGGCTCTCAATCCTGACACTTGTTCGTCTCCATCCCGCTGTCAGACTGAGTTTGCCAAAATGCACCGTGGTCTTGTTTGTTTGTTTGTTTGTTTGTTTTACATAAGCTCTACCTCCAACATGAGGCTTGGACTCACGACGCTGATATTGAGTCCCACGTTCTACTGACACCCAGCCGGGCCCCCTGCCCAACTTTGCTTGTAGAACACAACCCTAATTCCATGACCTGGCATTTGAGACTCTCTGTTGGAATGCATTCTCCCTCTCCCACACGTCCTGGTTACTCGACTTCACTCCTCCTGGTCCAAGACAGCTCTGGTGCCATCTCCTCCAAGCAGTCCGCTGTGACTTCTCTTACCCCCCACCTAACTCAGACACGCCTCCCGTGTATCTGCACATCTCTCCGCTAGTGTCCACGATGAATGACCGCCGTCTGTCAGAGCCGTGGCCACCTTCCCAGAGGTGGCCGGGAGGGGCAGTGGGTCTGACCCCCGCGTACCCGGGAGGTGGCCCGGAGACAGCTGGACACGTGCGTCCCGGTGGGAGAGACAGACACAGCTAGCGGGTGGGGGTCTTTGGTTCTCTGGGCTTCCTCCCCAGCTACGGCAGGATTCTGCCTCCCCTCCCCCTGGGAGTTAGGTGTGGCCGGGTGACTTGTGGGCGCCAGTGAAATGTGAGTGAAAGAGACCCAGCGCACAATCCCCGCGCTGTCCCTCGGTTTGGCTGGGAGGACACGCTGAGCACACTGCTTCTCAGCCTCATCACGATCTCGGGGAACCCCCTCTGACCTCTCAGGGCTGGGAAGAACCTCTTTCTGGATGTTCCTTTAGTACCCAGAACCCACTGCCATTGGCATCTGTCTCCACAGATGTCTTGTCTGCCCTCTTCCCTGCCTGCTTTACCGGAAGGAAGGGGTTGGTCGATGTTGGGTCCCCAGCCAGATCTGCAAGTTCCGCATGACCCAGACATTCGCTGCGGATGAGTCGTCGGGAAGCAAGAAACCCCGTCCCCTTAAAGGTCCTTCTAGGGGCACCTGGGTGCCTCAGTCAGTTAAACATCCAGCTTCGGCTCAGATCATGATCTCATGGTTCATGAGTTCGAGCCCCACATCAGGCTCTGTGCTGACAGCTCGGAGCCTGGAGCCTGCTTCAGATTCTGTGTCTCCCTCTCTCTCTGCCCCTCCCCTGTTCACGCTGTCTTTTTCTGTCCCTCAAAAATAAATTTTAAAAAAACATTAAAAAAAAAAGGTCCTTCTAGCTGGACCAAGAAACAAATCGACGCGAGATTGATTAACAAGAAAAAGTCAGATCTAACAGGCGTACACAGGGGAATCCACAGACATGGAAATTCCACAGACAGGCAAAACGCAGCCTCTGTGTCATTCTGAACCAAGGACCGGGTACGGGCTTCAGAGGAAAGGAAGGCGTTTCACAGGGCGGTAAGCAGAGCAGACGTTCAGTAATTAGATGTTTGCCTTGGCGTACGATGGGTCACTCAGATAAAATTTATCTCTGCCAATAACCCTTATTCTGGGAAAGGCCCTAAATGTACGTTCTTCCATGTGGTTAAGGGAGGAAAAAAGTTTCTTTTGGGCCCACAGGGTCTCAGGCGCCTTCAGCTCAAAATAATCAACGTGCCAAGCGGCACATTAGGTGGAGGGTCTGTCTGTCCTGTACCTGTAAGTTAATGAATATATTAAGTGTCTGAAATGAGATCAATAATTAAATGGATTAAAAAAAAAAAGAAACCTCAGTACTAATCCTTTTCCTCCTTACCATTAAAAACAAAAGGAAAAGAAAGGCATTGGCTTTGGGGACCCCACCCCTCCCCCCACCCTGTCCCCGGACAGCCGCCGAGCCCCCTCTCCCACGGTGGCTGCACCCGGAACAAAAGCACGCCGGGCCTCTCCGCTTACGCTGGGGCTGAAGCCGCTCACGCAACAGAGATGTGCAAACCACAGAGATGAGATACGGGCCAGCTCTGCCTTCCCGGGCAGGCACAGATTGGGGCAGAAATCAGTGCCTGGGCAAGCCGCCCTAACGGTAAAGACCCCCAGGATGGTTGCCAAGCTGGGAAGTCACCAGCCACCGCTGCGGTGGCTCCACCTGCCCCAGGAAGAGCGACACCAACTTCTCCAGGTCTGGGTGACACTGTCCCTTGGTCACCTCCCTCCAGCCCCAGCTACAACCTTCTTGTGATTGAACCTGGCAGAAACACCTGATCTTCGACGCAATTGCCTGTGTGACCTTGGACAAATCACTTAACTTCTCTGAACCTCATTTTCCTCATCTCTAAACTGGGGATAATAATGCCCCTTTGTGGCCATGGGGAGGCATACACAGGACAGCTACGTGGGGTGACATAAAGGTTTTCAGTCAAGAATGCCATTCCTGTCCTGCCGGTGTCCTGGGCCTCAGTGAGCAGAGGCGCCGCCGCGCTCCCTTCAGGGCCAGGAGGCACGTGACAGACGGGTTACAAGGAAAGAGGCTTGTCGGGGCACCTAATGGCTCAGATGGTAGAGCGGGCGACTCTTGATCTCGGGGTTGTAGGTTTGAGTCCCACATTGGGTCTAGCTTTACTTTAAAAAATGAAATCTTCAAAACAAAACAAAACAAAACAGGAGTGCCTGGGTGGCTCGGTTGAGTGTCCGACTGGATTTCAGCTCAGCTCATGTGTTTGAGCCCCGGGTCGGGCTCCGAGCTAGCAGCATGGAGCCTGCTAGGGATGGTCTCCCTCTCTCTTTATAAATAAATAAACTTACAAAAAAAAACTTAAAAAAACAAATAGAAAACAAATAAAGAGGCTTCTTAAGCCATCAGAAGAAGAAATCAGGACAGCCAGTGGGTCAGGGAGCCACACCTGAGGTCCAAATCCCAGCCTTTGGGGACCAGTATTTGCTGAGTCGGCCTGTGTCTGGTCCTGAGGGGGAGTAGGGCGTAGGGAGCAAACGGCTCTGCCTCGAGAGGGGAGATCCGAAGAGAAACCAGGCGCCAGCGAGCAGGCCCCACCTGGATGCAGAGCTGAGAGGCTGGTGCAGGGGTGGGGGTGGGGGATCCGGCGCCTCTCTGCCCCTTTGCAGGTGCCTCTCTGCCCGTTTGCAAGACCAGCGCTACACCAGATCAACAGCCCTCCACCTTGCATGTGCCACCGCCCTCTCCGGTGAAGCCGAAAGACCCTTCTCTGAGCAACAGTTTTAAATGCATGAAGTAAAATATATAAAATTACAAAAACTAGTACATATTAAAATACAGCTAAGAAAATGTTAAAAAAAAAAAAAAAACATGGGGCACCTGGGTGGTTCAGTCGGTTGAGTTTCCGACTTCAGCTCAGGTCATGATTTCGCAGTCCATGAGTTCAAGGCCCAGGTCGGGCTCTGTGCTGACAGCTCAGGGCCTGGAGCCTGCTCCCGATTCTGGGTCTCCTTCTCTCTCTCTGCCCCTCCCCTGCTCTCTCTCAAACATAAATAAACACCAAAAGGAAGGAAGGAAGGAAGGAAGGAAGGAAGGAAGGAAGGAAGGAAGGAAGGAAGGAAGGAAGGAAGGAAGGAAAGAGTTAAAAAAAAAAAAACAGGCAGCCTCACTTGCCTCCTGCTGATGGAGAACTAGGGAGGGGAGGTCTCCACACCCAGGCCAAGAAAGCAGACGCCCGCCCAAATCTGTCAGGTCCCCCGGGAAGCAACGGGTTACAAAAGCCGCGGGCCGAGGGCGCCCCCTCCTGGAGGGGGGCGGAACCTCATCGTTTCGGGCCCGCGGGAAGCAGCAGGGGCGCAGAAGGCGGCGGAGCTTCCGGCCCGAACCGCCTTTCCAGCGTCAGGTGCGAGGCCTCGTCGGGACCCAGAGCAGCCCTGCGCGCCCCGAGCGCCGCTGCTGGGTCTGCCCGGGAGGCAGGTGAGGCCTACCGGGGCGCCTCTTTGACACCAACGGGTGTGCGATCCGTGTCGAACGGGAAGTCATTCCGGAGGACATCAGGCCGGCACGCCGCCCGGGTGGGGACCGTGCTGAAAAGTTCACTACGATGGAAAACGTTTCATTCTTTAAAAACAACTTTTCTTCCCCTTCTTCCTGTGACTGGGAGTTCTGAACGTTAGATATTTTTTCCCGTGGGGTCCAAGGGTACCGAAGTTTATGATTGAAAGTAGAAAAATAAGGGACAGAAGGCAGGTACTAGAAGTTTTTCCATGTCCATTTGTGTGTGACTTTTTTTTTAATTTAGTTATTTTGAGAGAAAGAGAGAGAGAGAGAGAGAGAGAGAGAAAGCGCATGTGCATGTACAAGAAGGGGAGGGGGGCAGAGAGAGAGGGAGAGAGAATCCCAAGCAGGCTCCACACTGCCCGCGCAGAGGCCCACAGGGGGTTGAACTCACCAACTGTGAGATTGTGACCTGAACAGAAATCAAGAGTGGGACGCTTGAGCCCTCAGGCTCCCCGATTTGTGTGTGAATTAAAACAAAAATTGTAAATGCCTATTAATTTTTGAGAGAGAGACACAGACTCAGTACAGAGCTGGACATGGGGCTCAAACTCACAAACCGTGACATCATGCCCTGAGCCCCCAGGCACCCTGATTTGGGTGTGAATTTTTAATATAAATGTGGAGACACAAGTCAAAATGTTTCCGTGAACACAGATCGGCAGGGCAACTTTATCACAGTGATAAGTAAACCTGTTAAACTTTTCTGGAAAATGCCGACATTTGGATTTTTTAAAAAAGACGTCAATTTCCTATTGCTGACAACTAAGTGGTGTTTGTGGCATTTTTATCACACATTTGATTCCATCCATTCACTACAATTCTCTGACTGGGTTGTCCTACATGCAAGTCCCGATTTTTAATATTCTCTGTCTTCAGTGCTGTTCCTGAAAGTTTGCTATTAAAATACATTAAGCTATTTTAAAAAATAGATTATGGACATAATTTTACAAATGATTTAAAAAATATATTTTATTAAAGTAATCTCTACACCCAAAGTGGGCCTCAAACTCAAAACCCTGAGATCAAGAGTCCGCATGCTCTACGGACTGGGCCAGCCAGGCGCCCCACATATAATTCTTGATTCACAAATAACGACTATATTTTCTAAGTAGTGATGAGAGTGCATCGTATTTTGAGGTACCGGAATCGTCTGTGGTGGGCGATGAGAATATCCCTGATTTCTATCAGCGATGCAGTCCCGGGGACACGGCGCAGCGCTGTGGCTGGCCGCCCACGCGCATGACTGGGGTGCCACATCGTAGTCAGACCCTAATGAAAACACAGCTGCATTGTTTCCCATCCAGGTTCACGACGACCCGAGTTCTGGCCCCCCTTGGACTAGATGGTGTCCCTGGTACCTTCCACTCTAAGCAGCCTGTTTTGATAAGGTTTTGGGGGTGATGGTGGGGTTTAGAGCTAATGGCCAAGAAAGAGTTTGAAGACCTCTTTGGTGCAAAAAGGTGATTTTATTAAAGCAAGGGGACGGGACCGGAAGGGCTGCACTGGGGCTGTGTAGAATGCCTGGTTATATTCTAAGCACTCGGAGGCAAACCCAAAAGGGAAGTTTCCAAAGAGACTTTCATATGCTAACAACGCCCAGAATCCCGGAGGCCTAGCTCTTACCAAGCTAAGGTTGTTTTTCCCTCTAGCAAAGCATTAACATTAGGACGGTAGGGGCCCCTGGAGAAACGTTATATATGCTCTGTATTTGCCTCAAGTATTTGCCAGTGGGCTGCAGGCTCTGAGGAAATTTAACTTTACCTGTTGTTTCCTTCTTGTCTTTGTTCCCCATGTCACCAAGGAGGGGCGACGTTGGGGCTCCAGGAAACAGTCTATTGTGGATAAGACTGCCTTTTCCTTGTCATTTACTAAGATATTTGTGAACTGATGGAGCCTCTGTCGGTTTAACCATTTGTTTTCTGTCCTTCCCTTTGTCCTTGGGCAGCCAGCAGTGCCTGAGGAATGCCACACATATCCCACCTCCGGGGTGCGTGTGCGCAGGGGCGCTAGCTCCTACCTTGCCCTCAGCCTGCCTCAGGCTCCCTCATCAGCTTGGATAAAAGAGCCTGCTGCAGGCCCTACCCCAGGTTGCTGGCTGACAGCACCCCCGCCCCCCACGAGAAACAATTGGACAACAGCCCAAAGACTACGGGAAATCCAGGGCACCCTACGGGCCATCTTCACGGGATGGGGAACTGAAAGGAGAGAGTGGCTAATGAGGGGGCGCGGGGCCAGCTGAGGGCAAAGTACAGGCTAACAGCTCCCCCTCCCAGGCAGAATCTGTGTCATAGTCCCCGGATGCTCCGGCTACCCGAGAACAAAGGGAAGGGGTTTAATTGCTGGCCATGGCGAAGTGGGAAACGAAGGAAAGTGAAAAATCAAATTCCCTTGCTGCCTACAGCCCATTGACAAGGCCTTGAGGCCGGCAGAGTGACCTCCCCCTAGGAGCTCGGCTGCCCTGATGACGTCACTTTGCTGGGGACACATTGTCCCAACCTGGAGGATCCTGGAAGTTTACTTCCTTGATCTCAACCGCCCCAAGATACACGCTGGCAATCACAGCCCAAGCTCATGGCCCCGATATGCATCTGAGGGGTCTCACGACTGAGGTTTTATTAAATGGTAATACATGGCGTTTGCCTCGCAACAGCTAGCTCCCCGAGGTCCTGGAAACCTTGCTTCCGAAATTCCTCAGAGACCTGTGCTATCCCTACCCCCCTCCTAACCTGAGGTTGTAGGATCCGTTACCCGCCACGACCCCAGCGCAGCTCTTCGCGCCCGCGGGTCCTGTCCCCGTGCTTTGAGACAGCCGCCTTTTTGCACCAAAGACGTCTTCAAGAATCCTTTCTTAGCCATCGGCTCTGGCCCACGCCTCCATCACCCTGAAACCTCACCAGTGGGGGCTGCTGCTGAGCCAAGCAGGCGAGGGGGGCACTTGGTGGGGGGCTGGCCAGATTCCAGGCCAGGTGTGTGCGAAGCGACTGGCCCGTGTGTTTGTACGGCCCCGTGAGGCCCGTCACACACTCCCAGGCTCATGTACCCACGAAGGCGACCAGAATGTGGCACCCAGATGCGCCAGCGTGGCAGAAGGATTACTTGGGGTTGAAGGCAGTTAAGAAATAGAAGAAAGAGAGGGAAAGGCTCTCTGTCCCCCCACCCCCACCCATCTATCTCCAAGCAGGATACAAATCTCCGTTTACAAGGTATTTTGCTCCCCACACCCAGGAGAGCATTGCTCATAGCCCAGAGCCCACGGAGAGTTCCCGGCATGACAGAACTCACCCAACAGGCCTGGTCTCCAATTCCTTTTACCTCCCATTTTCCTCTGTCCTGGCAACAACCCCCACCCCCCACCCCATGCATTGCTTTTGTGAAAGTGCTTTGTCAACTCTTAGGTGTAACTCTTTCTTTGGGTCCCCGCTACTTGCAGATGAAGGCTCCTACGCCCGGTAAAATGATTAACATCAAATAAAATGTGTACGCCTTTTCTGTTAATCTGGTTGTCAGTTTAATCAGCAGAGCCCCGCCGCTAACCGCCCCAGGGAGGGTGGAGGACGGCTTTTCCTCCCCCTGCTCCTACGGGTACTTTGCCTGATTCCCAGGGGGCACTCAGCTTATGCTTTTTTTTTTTTAATGTTTATTTGTTTATTTTGAGAGAGGAGCTGGGGAGGGAGGGAGGGAGAGAGAGAGAGAGAGAGAGAGAGAGAGAGAATCCCAAGCAGGCTCCGTGCTGCCAGTGCGGAGCCTGAAGTGGGGCTCGAAACCGTGAACCATGAGATCATCACCTGAGCCGAAATCAGGAGTCAGACCCTTAACCGACTGAGCCCCCCAGGGGGCCGCCAGCATATGCTTATTGAATGAATCCTGAATGAACAGCAGTGCGGGACATATTTCATACTGTGTGGCCCTTCTTAGGCCTTCTGGATCCTTTGACCAGGAGAATCCTAAATTCTTGAGGACACAGAGGAAGGTTCTCCTAGGGCTCATGATCTGTGTATACGTCAGGTACTTCTGGAAACTGCCTTAGCTCTTCCTTCTGGGGGCGGAGAGGGGAAGTTTATGGTGAAAGTTTCTGGTAAGATAAGGCTTCTTTATGCAAGTTCTCTCCAACAGATCAGGAGATTTGGGGGACATGTTTTGGGCCCCATTTCTACACGGGAACAGTTGGGTCCTGTGGCCTTTGTTGGTGGGAGCCCAGGTAGGGGAGCGCGTTGACACACATTCTAGACTGGGGGCAACCCAGGCACGTGGGGTCTGGGAGCCCATGTCTCAGGCTGGGCTGAGGAGCCCCGCAGGGTGCTCAGAGGAGGCTGCAGGGACAATGCCCACAGTGTCAGGGGCGACAGTTCAGGAGGGGGGCACAGTCGTAACCAAACGCTGGGTCTGGTGCCTCATTCACTGGACAGCTGTGCAGTGAGGAAAACCGTTCTCTGGAAGTGAGAGGAAGAAACGAGCGGTGGCAAGGGACCTGCGAGGGGACATCCTGCTCCGTCTGTGCCCTGCTGGTCCTGCCTCTGCCAGCGGTAGCCCTCGGGGCACTGCCTCCCAGGGCTGCAAATCCGGCTCTCGGGCTCTATCAGAGCATCTTGCCAGGGTCCCGAGCCCCGTGAAATCTCGACAAGGCCGTGCTCCCCGCCACTTTCCCAGGCTGGGTGTGTCCCTGTCCCAACTTCTTGCGTTCCCCAGCTCATTGCTCCCTGTCAGGAGGGAGACTGGTGACTGCTTTTGAATTTCCTGACTCTGGTGGCTGAGGGTCATGAATACAGCTTGCACCACAGCCTGTGGGGGGCACAGAGAAGGGACAGAATGGAAACCGGCTTCCCCGGGCGACTCCCCTCGCCTCCCCCCTCCTCAGCAGCCTCGGCGCGTGCCTGTGCTTCTCGTGCAGGAAGATCACCTCGTCTGACGCCCTCGGGGTTTGCGTGTGTGTGTTTCCCCTTTGTTTCTTCTTTTTCAGCAGGGGTGGGTGAAGGGAGGTAGAGCAAGGAGTCCCGTGCGGTGCCCTGAGTCGATTCTGCAGGGCGGAGAGGGCACCCCTGGCTGCTTGGGAAGCAGCTGGGCCCTGGACTGGGCTCTGCCTGGCTCCCCGGGTGCTGGCTTTGGTGACCAGGTAAGGTGACCAGACGTGACTCTTCTCGGGGTGTGAGGAAGGCGCTGGGCTCTGAGAGAAAGGCCCGGGTTGTGGCCGCTCCTCACCATGTCTTTCTGCTCTGTGATCACTGGGTCCTGACTCCTCGAAGACCCCAGCCCAGCAGTGGCACCCCTGCCATTTCTCGTCTGAGCAGAAGAATGGCTCAGGCCAGAAGGAATGAAGGCCAGCATCACTGTCAAGTCACTGAGTGCAACCCTCTGATGGGACCGAGTTGCCTCCCCTGGGCCAGGCCTGGGCGGGGACCTTCTGGAAGCCCCTTTTAGAACTCTCCCCTACGGTCGCACTAATTGACAATCCCTCAACGGGGCCCACGCTGCACTTTACAGTCACAACTCCGCGTCTCAAAAGGCAAACACACCCCTGAGAGGGAAATGCATTAGTAAGTACGTGTTAAGGCATAAATGACCATAAATGACCAGCACCGGGTTATCTCCTGTGAGCCCATGGGATGGGGCAGGAGGAACGGGGTGCTTTGCGCCTGTGGGGGAGGACCCGTGGGGTGCGGCTGACGGGCGCAGAGGGGCCCAGGGGCACGCCTTTGGGCAGGTGTGGGCCAGAGTCCGCAAGGCACAGTCTGCCCGTTTGGCGACGGTCAGTTAGTGGCCGCTCGTGGGGCAGGAGTTCACGCTGAGGTTTGCAGCAGCAGCGCAGTAAGCACAGGACGGACCAGCGGGGGGCGGGGGGCGGTGCAGGCGGCCAGTCGAGGCCTGACAGTGCGCCCCTCTCTCCATGGCTCCTCTTTTGCGTCTGATCTCCCTGGATTCACAGTAGTAAGGGCACCTGCCCTTGGGGCACGGATGTGCCTTCTCTGTGGGTGTCCCTGGGAAGAGGGACCACAGAGCCCAGAGCACTGGTCTTGTGTCATAAGCCAACATAGACGGGCAGAGGCCCACGGGGCCTGTGGTTACTGGCGATGCAGAGAGGTGTAAGCCAGCGGTGTCGGGCCCTGTGAAAAGTGTACCTGAGAGTCGCCAGCCAGCAAATGCCAAGGAAACGCCCAGGGAAGGAGGTGGCATTTATTGGGCCCTACGGGGGAGGGACGGGGCCCCCTCGGCTGAGGAAATGAGCAGGTTGGGGCTGAGCCTCGGGTCTGTGTGGACGTGCCCTGGGGAAGAGGCGGGATATCAGGAAGAGGGGACAGTACCACAGCTGCCAGTCCCCTCCCTGTGCCCTGTGCGTCCTAAACGGACTGGGAAAGAGATGCGCGTCCCAAGTATGCAGGGCGGCAAACAGCATCTCTGCGGCTAGAGCAGGTGAGGGGGAGGCGAGTCGATCTGGGGCTGGGACCCTCCTGAACTCAACTGGCCCCTGGCGGCGGCTCCCCTTGTCCTGCTCGGACCCTCCCCCCTGCTTGGGGTGCACAGAAGCCCCTCCCCCTGCCTCGCTCACGTGGTCCGAGGAGGAAGGAGTGGAAGGAAGACCAGAAAGAAGAGGCTGCCTCTTGCGTGGATGCCGGCAAGACTCCTGGAGCGGGTTGTGCTGTTTCCTCCTTGGAGCTGCTTACACACAGGGCAGCGGTCCCCGGGGCACAGCGTTTGCCTTCCCCCCCTGGGGTGCCCGGGGCCATACTTCCCCGTGGCATGCGTGAGTGTGAGCGTGTGAGAGACCGTGATGTGCTCATGAGCATGAGAGCAGGAGGGAGAGATTAAGTGCATGTGTGAGTGAACGCGTGGGTGTGCGAGAGTGAGTGTGTGAGAGAACACGTGTGTGTGTGTGTGTGTGTGTGTGTGTGTGTGCGTGAGTGTGGAAGAGAGAGCACGCGGGGCCATGGGAAAGGAGGGAAGAAAAGCACCTTCTCTCCTTGCCTGCAGGGCTTTAGAGCACAGGCGCAGGTGTGGGGCAGGACCAGGTGCGGGGACAGGCACAGGTGCGGCGCAGGTGTGGGGCAGGGGCAGGTGCGGCCCAGGCACGGGCCAGGTGTAGGCTGCCTCTCCCAGGCCAGGCAGGAGGCCATCCTGGGGGCGGTTTCTCCCATGTCTCTGGGCAGAGTAAAATCTCTGGGCTCAGAGAATCAGTCAAGGGCTTCCTGTGGACTGTGTTCAGAGCCTCAGGACGAGCCGGGTGGGGGTGGGGGCATAAAGTGAGCTACTCCTTTCTCTGCAGAGTCCATCCTTAACTCTGAGCTGGGCCAAGTGCTGCAGAGACCCTTCCAGTTCCTCATATTTGTTATCCCTGCACGTGCCCTTCTCTTCCCCGAATGCAGCTCAGGGACTAGAGGTGAGAACAGGTGAGGCTCTGCCTAAACCCAAAGTCGGGCAAAGGCGGCTTCTGTGGTGCAATCCAAGAGGCACAAGTCCGTTTATGCATCTCAGGCTTGGGGTGCTGGGAAAACAGCTGATTTGCAAAAAGAAAGAACAAGATAAAACAAAGTAGCAGAAGGGGAATTGCATGGTTTTCTACATTCATGATTGTACTGGTGGTTTATCCTGTCAAACAGCAGAAAGAAAACTATAAAGAATGCTAGTGATGGCTGCTTCTCCTTCCCCTCCTCCTTCCCCTCCTTCTCCCTCTCCTTCTTCTTCTCATTCTTCCTCTCCTTCTGCATCTCCTTCTTCTTCTGTAGCAATTTTCACCTGCACACCTTATCTTTTCAACCAGACTGTAAGGCTCAAGTAGTAAAAACTCGATTCTTTTGCATCTTCTGAATATAACCAGAATATAACCAGTAGCTGGCAGAGCACTTGGGAATTACTTGATAAAATTAAAAATATATTTACTTTATTTTTTTAGGGAGTCCAGTCATTCGTCTCTTAATGTGATCATCTATCTGTCATCCTGAGACCCAGCCAGCCAGCTCTCTGAGATTCAAAGGGCTGTCAGGGTTCCTCTTTCTTTCAGCCTGACTTCTCCTACTTTCCATTAGAATGGAGGCCCCTTCTCCATCTGTGGGGACGAGACAGAACCTTCTATGCCTAGGTTAAAATAAGCCACAACCTACAGCAGGCTCCCCACCAGCCAGCCCGGAGTTGGTCAAGGAGGGGACAACTGTGTCCTGATGGAAGTGAGATTTGGGGGCTCACGGAGCTGGTGCCCTTCAAGTCAGATGCTCAACACTCTTCAGCTGGGTCTCTGATCCCGGTTCTGTGAGCTACTGTGGTCCTGGGACACGCCACACGCCCTCTGCCACCTCAGCACTTACGTGTGCACCATGGGGACAGTCCCTCAGGCCCCCCCTGCCACGTAGAGAGCTTTGGGTAGACCTGGCTTAGCTCTTACTGTCATGGTATAGAGATGAAAAGTTAAAGGATGATCAGAACGCAGATAATGTAGGTGTGCACATCAAAGGCAAGGCCAAGTTAGCAGATTGGGGGAAATGGATTGGAAATAGGATGTCATGAAATATTTTTTAAAATATTTATTCATTTTGGGGGCGCCTGGGTGGCTCAGTCAGTTAAGCATCAAGCTTTGGCTCCGGTCATGAACTCACGGTTCATGGATTTGAGCCCCGCGTCGGGCTCTGTGCTGACAGCTAGCTCAGAGCCTGGAGCCTGCTTCAGATTCTGTGTCTCCCTCTCTCTCTGGCCCTCCCCTGATCGAACTGCTTCTCTCTCTCTCTCTCTCTCAAAAATAAATAAAAAGCATTAAAATTTTTAAAAAAATATTTATTCATTTTAGAGATAGAGACAGAGCATGGGTGGGGGAGGGGCAGAGAGAGAGAGAGACAGAATCCGAAACAGACTCCAGGCTCTGGGCTGTCGTGGGGCTCAAACCCATGGACCGTGAAATCATGACCTGAACTGAGGTTGGACACTTAACCGACTGAGCCACCCAGACACCCCAATCATAAGCATTTTTGACAAACAATCCAATAGAAAAAGGGACATAAAGAAGGTATAAACGTAGCCAGTAAGCACGTCAGAAAGTGTTGAGCATCAGTCGTCATTAGGGAAACGCTAATTAAAACCACAAGAAGACACCCATACAGACCCACCAGAGCGGTTCACCTGAAAAAGACTGCCAACGCCAAGTGCTGGTGAGGGCGAGGGGCTGCAGGAGCCCCCACACACTTTGTGGGTGTGAAAAATGGCTACATCGACAAACTTCTTGCCAGGCCGTACCCAAACCAAGCATGCACAGTACCTGGGGATCTGGGGACTGACCAGCGACATACTGCTAGCTGAACACTCAGCAAAACGCGTGTATGTGTTTCACCAAAGACACGCGAGAGAAGAGGGAGAGCAGACTTACATCACGTCTGCACACAGTCTAGGTGGCCTCACAGCAGGACGGGCGATCCCGTGCGGTGCGTTCGCACACGGAATACCTCACAGCCCGGGGAGCCAGCCAGCTCCCGCCGCACCGGACCGTGCGGGCAAATCCCACAAGCTCGTGCGGGCTCAGGAAGGCCGCCCGTGTGTGAGTACACACACATAGTGTGTGATGTCACTGGTTTATTTATTTTTTTAACGTTTTAATTTATTTTTGAGAGAGAGAGACAGCATGAGCCGGGGAGGGGCAGAGAGAGAGGGAGACACAGAATCTGAAGCAGGCTTCGGGCTCTGAGCGAGCTGTCAGCACAGAGCCTGACTCGGGGCTCAAACCCACGAACCGTGAGATCATGACCTGAGCCGAAGTTGGACACTCAACCGACTGAGCCACCCAGGCGCCCCTCATTGGTTTAAAGTTTGGAAGCAGACACACAACTGAGTTGTGATTTTTTAATTTTATTATTAATTTGCTTTTAGAGAGAGAAAGTGAGAGAGAGAGAACCCGTGTGCAAGCAGGGGAGAGGGGCAGAGGGAGAGAGAGAAAGAGAGAGAAAATCCCAAGCAGGCTCTATACTCAGCACAGGGCCTGAGGCAAGGTTCAGTCCCACGACCCTTGGATCATTACCTGAGCCGAAATCAAGAGTCAGACGCTCAACCAACCAAGCCACCCAGGTGCCCCTGAGTTGTGATTTTAGAAGTGAGGATGGTAGTTACCTGGGTGTGGAGGCAGAGGACAGAGGGCACAGAGGCAAGCTTTGGGCAGGCTGGTGAGGTATGTCTCTCCGTGTGGGTGCTGATCCCATAGAGGTTTCACCTTGTGAAAAGCCTCAAGCTGTCCTTTTATGACTTGTGCACACTTTTGCACGTAAGTGTCGGCATTTCTAAATGGGTGCGAATTCTTTGACATTCCTCCTGTGGAGACGTGGGAGCTATGTTCTCTCCTCTTGATTCTGAGTGGGCTTGTGACTCTCGAAACCAATAGGAGGCGGAGGTGATGATGTAATTCTTCTGGGACCAGGTCAGAAAAGGTGTTGTAAACTACAGTGTATTAATAGAAAAACTGAAGCTCAGGAAGGCCAACAGATCAGGAGACGATTTCCATTGATAAAGATAGAGTGTTACTCACTGATTCCAAGCAGAGGGGACAGGCGACATGTGGGGGAAGTACCCGGGCTGGCCAGCAGACAGACAGAGGCGGACGGGTGGGCAAGAACTGCCGGTGCGGTTTCCGCAGGGAGAAACCCACGCGCTTCTTCGGACTGGCTCGTTTGGATCATTTCGGGGGGCCCTGGGCCACAGGGGCTGCCCTGGTCATCGGGCATCTGGTCCAGCGGGCGGACGGGGCAGGTGGACAGTGGCCCGGAGTGTGAGATCCCGAAAACGGAGGTGGCGGGGGTGTGACTGCGGATGGTTTACACCTAAAAAGTACACTCGAGACCCAGGAAGAGACAGTCCCTGAGGGTCAGCGAGGCCCTAAGAGGTGAAAGCACCAGAATGCAGGAAGTAACAGGGGTGGTTAACACACGGAGCTTCTGTCTCATTTCTGGGACCCTTTCAAGCCTAGAGCTGCCGTGGCAGAAAGGAAGTCCCCTCCAGGCCGCGGGCTGTGAGGAAGCCCGGGTCTCCCGAGCCGTGCACGTGTGGGAGCCGTGGCTGACGCCCCTGAGCGCCATGCCAGCCACCAGCCAGCGCCCACTGCCGTTCGTCTGAGTGAGTCACCCCCGGGTGGTCCTAGGTTCTGCCTTCGAGTAACCCCCGTTGTGCCTCTTCTTCCCAGCAGAGGCTCCCAGCATCCAGGGGCAGAGAACAGCCGCTCCTACTCTGTCCTGTCCAAATCCTGTCTGCAAACACAATAAAGTGTGTCTGAAGCAGCTACACGTTGCAGGTAACATGGCGCACAGCACTGGGAGCTGCGCGGAGCCCGGCGGCGGGCTCGAACCCACAAACTGTGAGATCATGAACGGAGCTGAAGCTGGACCCTTCACGACTGAGCCACCAGGCGCCCCCACAAAGCTGATTTAAAAAGAGATAATGCTGTTCATTCGCATGTTGTTCCAGCAAATTTATTATCACTACAGGGCAGAGCCCCACGGGTGCAATATTATGTTCCCTTTTTTTTTTGTCTCCCCAAGGATCTCAGTGACAGGACTTCCGGCATGGACCGGCTCCTGTGCCGGCTCCTGCCTCCCTCACTACCCGCCCCGGGCAGTCAGTGTGGCACTCTCTCTGTTCTACACAGCCCTCTCGGTCTTCGGTGCTCCACATCCTTGCCCTGTGCCTTGCCTGTCAAAAGGGCAGGAGGATCAACTCGACAGGTGTCTGCTTGGTCCACCTGGCAGCGTCTGACCTCCTGTCCACACTGGCCCTGCCCGGAAGGACCACTTATCACATGCTGGACGGCAGCTGGCCTTTCGGCCGAGGGCCCTACAGGCTGACGGCACTCCCTCCACGCAAACACCTGTGGGGGGGTCTCCCTCCCAACGTGCGTGAGCGTGGACCCTTACCTGGCTGTGGTCTGCACCCACCGGGGCCCCAGCTCCGCGATGCCGGCCGAGCGAGGCCCGTCTGGGTGGCTCTCTGGGCCCCGGCGTTGCTGCAGACGGGGCCCTGCTCTGCATCCCCCGACCACGCCGGTGGCAGGCGAGCTGACCTGCATGGAGGATGACGGCGTTGCGGGACTCCTCAGGCTGCCCCCCTCCATGGTCCTGGCGGCCTGAGCTGTGAGCTTCTGTGGTTCGGAGGCGATCGTGCTGTTTTGTTACATAAGGATCACCTCGAAGCCATGCAGGACAGCCCTGGAAAACTCTCTGGTGAGCGAGAAAGGCCGCCACCGGAGGGCCTGCCTGCTCACCCCGGTGGTGCTGGCGGCTGCGCCCGTGTTTCGGCCCCTAGCACCTCGGCCTCATCCAGTTCACGCTGGGAGAGACGCTCCGCCCGCCGTCTTGCCCAGAGAAGAGGGCTTTCAGACCGTCCCTTCAGCTCACTGTACCCCACGTGAACGTGAAGTGTGGCATTGACCCCATCATTTACTTCTTTGCCTCCACACGGTAAAGGAAATGGCTCCTTGGCCTTTTAAAACTCAGAGTGCCAGGGGCGCCTGGGTGGCTCAGTTGGTTAAGTGTCCAACTTCAGCTCAGGTCCCGATCTCACAGTTCGTAGGTTCGAACCCCTCATCAGGCTCTGTGCTGACAGCTCAGAGTCTGGAGCCTGTTTCAGATTCTGTGTCTCCCTCTCTCTCTCTGCCCCTCCCTTGTTCGAATTCTGTCTCTGTCCTAAAAATAGATAAACATAAAAAAATGTTAAAACTCAGAGTGCCAGCATCTTCCTTCTCCTGCCCCTGGGGAAAGCTCCCTCAGAAGCCAGAAGAGTCAAGCAGACTGGAGGCTCAGTGCCCTTAGAAGACAATAGGGTCTAATGAGTCATTGGCTTTGAGACTTTATCTAGGGTGGGGTGCAGGACTGGGGGCCTGAAGCTTATATAATTTGAGGGGTGTGTTCTTTAAGAAGAAGAATATAGGGGAATAAATGCAAAATTAGGTACAGAGTCTTGGGTGGTAGGTGGGGGTCCCCAGAGCTTGAATTTGCTAGCTTCCTGATGCAGCACCACTAATGGATTGAAATAAAGAACGGGGGGCTCCTGGGCCTCCGCGAAGGGCCGGGTGTGTGCAGTTTCTTCCCGGGTCGGGGGAGGGGGGAGGGAATTTGCATAGTAAATGCAGAAAAGACCAAAAGAACAATGTTTCGAGTTTGGGAGGAGCCACAGTGCCCCTCCTTCAAGACAGAGTTTGTAAAGGCTTAAAGTTAACATTTACTAAAACGCCAAGGTTTTCCTGGAAATGTCAGAGAGCTCTGGGGACGCACTCGGGATCCGGGATCCGGACCCGGGGGCGCGCGGGTAGGGACTGAGAGGAGTGGCAGGTGCGCCAGCGCCAGGCTCCCTGTGCGGACCCACCTCGTCCCCATTACCCGTGCCGCGGGGGACAAAGGCGGTGGAGGGCACGGGTTTCTCACTAGGTTAGCGCCTGTCTGGAAGCGCTTATCCACGGGAACGCATGACAGGCGACCGAGACAAACCTTTCATTGCACCTTCCGGACTTTAAAGCGACCTGGCGGCGCGTTTGGACTTGGGCGCTTTGCGCAGTGCCCTGCTCGGCGCCGCGTCAGCCGCCCCCGCCCTTCCCTCGGGTCCCCGCCCCGAGGCGCCGCAGGGGTGCGCCGCAGGGGCTCTCCGCGGAGTCGCCCGTCCCTGTCCCGCAGTGACCTTCCGCTTCGTGCCTCTCGCAGTTTCTGACATTTGGGGCACATGACTCTCTTCCGCCTGGAGCCTCAGGCTCCGCTCTCTGGAAGGGGTGTCACGCGTCACCTGGCCTGGGGAGTTCCTGAGCCCGGCGGTGGCTGAGCCCCACGTCGCTGTCCCCCACCCGCGGTGCAGGCACCTCCGCCTGTAAGGAGACTATCCGTCCGTTCTCGCTGGTTTAGGCGATGCGGATAATTCGTCTCTTGCAGTCGGATACACGGCATCCCATCCAGAGACCCCGGGGCGGCGGGAGGGGGGCTCAGTCACAGTTCAGGGCTTGCTTTCCCTCCACTCCCCCCTGGCGTCTGGCTCCCCTGGGCTCCGAGCGGGGAGGACACTCAGCTTTTGCGTTTCCCTCAGACACCATGGCCGTGGGCCCCTCTGGCTAGACAGGTCCCCGCACGGATGTGTCTCTGGGGATACGAGAGCCAAGTGCTCAGTGCTGGCGCTTCTGGCTTGCTGAGGGCGGGGGTTGCCAAAGGCTTAAAGAATTTGAAACTCTGCTCTGGGGGTCCTGTGTGTTCACCATGCGGAAGGCCCCCCGAGAGCCCCCCCAGCCTGCCCCCCGCCCCGCGCTGGGCAAACCCCAGCTGCCGTTGGTGTGCTGTGCCCACACCCGGCCGGCATGCAAGTCTTCCACTTCTGCTCTGTTCGCACTAACCCAGCACTTACCAAAGGGCATGGGGGCCGCAAGAGGGGGCCCAGATGGCCAGCAGACGGGACAGACGGAGCCGCCTTGGGGACCAGGCGGCCTCCTCCTTGGAGACCAGACAGGCGCGCAGGGCTGCCCAGATCTGACTTCGGCCCTCACTCGGCCTTCTTGCCACCCTTTGTCCACCCTGACACCAGGCTTCTCGGCTCCAGAGCTGCTCGGGTGGTTTACTGGGGCCATGGGAGCAGGAAGGAGAAGGCCCGCCCAGAGGGCGTCAGGGAGTAAAGGCAGATCAGGAGGGAGGGTCAGGGCTGGGATCCGGCCAAGAGGCCGCACCGGCGGGTGGGGAAAGAGGGCCGAACTGAGACTCACCTCTGGTTTGCAAAGCCAGGGACTGACAGGGACAGCTCCCTCTTCAGACGTGGTTTACCAAGAGGGACATCTGAGTTCTGAGGGCTGCGCTCTGCAGGGATTCTCCGAGTGTGGGATCCTGAGCTTAGGGAGTCAGGAGGGAAGCGTGCCCTGCTGAGGACCCTTACCCTCACCCGAGCCTCATTCTCCGGTCGGTAAACAGGGGCCCAGGCACCTGTCACCTGGGGTTACTATTGCTGGAAGCTGCGGAAGGTCCATGAAGCAACTCGTGCGTAAGTCAGTTAAAACTAAACTCTGTCGTCTGGGTGACCAACTTCAACTCCGGTCATGATCTCACGGTTCGTGGGATCGAGCCCGGCGTCGGGCTCTGTGCTGACAGCTCAGAGCCTGGCGCCTGCTTCAGATCCTGTGTCTCCCTCTCTCTCTCTGTCCCTCCCCCTCTCATGCTCTGTCTCTCTCTCACAAAATAAATACTTTTTTAAAAATGAAGGGATGATTTAAAACGCAAATGGACTGTGGACACTGCAGTTTTCTAAGGGAGACGGCACAAGTCGGATCAGGGAATTACTGCGGGGACTCAGAGGCTGCAGCGCCTGGGCCACATCCTGCCCTTAGAGCAGTGGCTCTCCCAGTGCGGTCTCGGGCCCAGCGGCACCGAGAGACGAGATGTGCTAGAAATGCACATTCTCAGGCGCCACGCCCTCTGTGGCAGGGGTCCCCACTGCGTGTCTGAACAGACCCTCGGGGCAATCCCCACCCCCACCCCCCACCTCCGGCCGCATCTCCTTGCCCACGGTGTTAGTTTGCTAAAGCTACGGTTACAAAGCACCATCAACTGGGTGGATTGAAACAACAGAATCCTATGCTCTCTCACTTCTAGAGGCTCAGAGTCCCAGATCCGTAGGGCTGGTTCCTTCTGAGCCTGTGAGGGAGAACCCGTTCCAGCCTCTCCCCAGCTTCTGGGGGCTTGCTGGCGATCTTTGGGGTTCCTTGGCTTGTGAAGCATCACCCGATCTCTGCATCCGTCTCCACGTGGCATTTTCGTCTTTTCCTACGGACACCAGTCATCTTGGGTTAGGCCCATCCTAATGACCTCATTCATCTTTAAAAAAAAAATTTTTTTTTTACATTTATTTATTTTTGAGAGACAGAGCAGAGCGTGAGCGGGGAGGGGCAGAGAGAGAAGGAGACACAGAATCCGAAGCAGGCTCCAGGCTCTGAGCAAGCGTTCAGCACAGAGCCTGATGCGGGGCTCGAACCCATGAACTGTGAGATCATGACCTGACCTGAAGCCGGACACTTAACCGACCGAGCCACCCAGGTGCCCCTGACTGCATTCATCTTAACTGGATCATTCTTGCCAAGAACTTGCTTCCGATTATGGTCACAAACACAGGCACTGGGACTTCATCCTATCCTCATGGGGGGACAAAATTCAACCCGTAACACCCATCCATTGCTGAACACCCGTGTTTCCAGACTCTTTGGAGCCCCACCCCAGCCCTCGCCTCTCCCCAGCTCTAGGCCCTCACACCGCCTCAGAGCCCCACGGCTCAGTAAGAGGGTCCTGTTTTAAGCCCCAGGTTAAGTGTGGCTGCCATTGCTTATTTTCCGGGCTCTGTCGGAATACCCGCATGCCAGCACGCAAGTATCAGGGTCTCCTCACCCCCTACGCGGGACACCAGTCCAGGGTGTGCCAGGAGGCCCAGGGCAGCTCTGAAGGTCAAGGCCCTGTGATAAGGTCCCCCAGTCCCGTTCCCTAGGGGTGGACAAAGGGTGCCCACCCAGCAGAGGTGTGCAGGGGATTCTGCACTGGGCTGGAGGATCTCATGAAGACTTCTAGGGATCTGAATCACTTGACATTTTAAGGGGGAAGAGCAGAGAGTTTCATAAATCAAGTTCGTAGATACCCAAATGTTCCTACAGCCTCTTGGCTTTCTCCAGAAAGCATGTTGGGATTCCTGCACACCACACGTTACCCACCGTCTGACTTTCCCTGCACTTCTCTTTCTCACTTCACCAAGCGACCGCGTGCAGGACAGGCAGGGACTGAGAGGCTCGCCTGCAGGCCAGGGGCTGTGGGCAGCCGGGCTCAGGGCCAGGCCTCGTCCCCCTCAGAGACCCCAGCGCTGCCGTGTACGGGTCAGATCACGGGCCATACGAACCCCTCAAGACTTGGATGCCCTTGATCCTCTGTAACTGTTGGGGGCTTGAAAGTCTTGTTTTCTAACACCAAAGGTCTGCGCCGCCTTCCCGTGCCCGCAGTCTTCCATCCCGAGAGGCCCTGAGAGGTGTTCTGTGGCCTCCGTAGCCCGGCAATGGCCGTGGGAGGGGTCTGTCCCGGGAGGCTCGGCGCCCTCTGTTTGCTCCCGCCTGGCAGCATCCCCTTTACCCGGCTGCACGGAAGGGGTGAAGTGCTGGAAACTTTGCCAGAAAGTCCCAGTAAACACTCAGCAGCTGAATCCACAAGCGACTTCTCCGCCAGCTCCGAGAGACGCTGGTGAGCCCATGCGGGGAGGGCGGGCTGGGGCTGGGGGGCCCCGGGGAGGCTCAGCCGTGAAGCCTCCAACTCTTTCTTTTTCTTGCTTAAGATTTTAAAAAATTAATTAAATAGTTTATTACCAAGTTGGTTTCCATATAACACCCAGTGCTCTTCCCCACAAGTGCCCTCCTCCTTGACCCTCACCCCCTTCCCCTCCCCCCTCCCTCTTCAGCCTTCAGTTTGTTAAGCATCCAACTCTTGATTTCAGCTCAGGTCATGATCTCACAGTCTGTGGGTTCAAGCCCCACTGTCAGCATGGAGCCTGCCTGGGACTCTCTCTCTCTGTCTCTTCCCACTCATATTCTCTCTCTCTCAAAATAAATAAATGAACTTAAAAAAATAAAAAAGGAAGGGCAGGCTGGGGACACCCAGCTTCTGCAGTGAGTTACCATTCTGTCTCTGGGCCAGTACTTCTCTTCATTAATTCACACGGGTATCAAGCATTAGCTTAGGCTCTGTGCATACAGGGGAAAACGGGGACACAGCCCCTAAACCTCATGGGTTGTGTAGACCAGTAGGTGACGCACAACTGCAATCAGACAACGACAGGAGAATGTGCGCGGTGTTAAATGGAGACTCACAGACTATGGGAGAAGAGACTGGGGGCTGCTGGGAGGGATCCCAGGTTTGGGGTTGGAAGATTGGATTGATGGTGGTGTCATTCCCGATAGGGAATCCAGGATAAGAGAGAGTGTGGGGGTGGGGGAAGGTGGGCAGGCATATGGAAGCGTCCAGTACAGAACAGGAACAAGCAGTTCTCGCTTGAAGCCGAGAACTGGGATTTAGGCTGAGGGTGCAGATGTGGGAGGTATGAGGTGGACAGTATTCCCAGAGAGACTTGCGGGAGCCCGTTGGACAAGGCAGGCTTCAGTACCATCAGGATCGGCGGGGCTAACAGGTCGGGAGGTGCTTGCCATTGATAAGTTAGTTACGTACAGTTCCCAAGAGGAAGGCGTGGTCACTCTGCAGGGCCGCATGCAGATGCAAGGGGAGCGGGGTCAGAGCTCAGAAGGGACAAGAGAAGACAGGAAAGGTGAGACACAGTAGGGAGACTTAGGACAGGCTAGACTGAATCACCTCCCTGGGCTCTGGGGCATGGAATCTGGTTCCAGCAGTTTGGTACAAGGTCCTGGGGTGAGTAGGGCAGGGGGCTGTGCAAGTCTGATGAAGAAGGACTCTGGATTGGTTGATCTGCATTTGAAAAAGTGTACTCTTGAGCGAGTGTTATTACCTCCAAGAACTGGCTAACCCTGGGAAGGGCAGTCTCTTCAGGGTCAGAGAGGCCCCAGCCATCAATGCACTGGAATACAGAAGCCAGGGGTGCCTGGGTGGCTCAGTTGGTTAAGGTTGAGCATCAAGTCATCTTTTTTTTTTTTTTAAGTTTATTTATTTTGAGAGACAGCAAGAGAGAGGGAGAGAGAATGAGCAGGGGAAGGGCAGAGAGAGAGAGAGAAGGAGAGAAAGAATCCCAAGCAGGCTCCACAATGTCAGCACAGAGCCCAATGCAGCAGCTCGAACCCACAAACCTCGAGATCGTGACCTGAGCCCAATCCAAGAGTCAGATGCTCAATCAACTGAGCCACCCAGGCGCCCCAAGCATCTGCCTCTTGATCTCAGCCAGGTCTTGATCTCAGAGTAGTGAATTCAAGCCCAGTGTTGGACTCTGCACTGGGTGTGGAGCCTACTTAAAAAAAAATACAGAAAATAACAAGGTGTGATTAATACAGAGACCTTGCAGAGGACCATGAGGGACACTGTCAGGAAGGGGAGGGAAGCCGCTGAGGAACTCAGGAGAGACTGAAAAGTGGCAGGAAAACCAAGAGGGCGATGTTACAAAAGTCAGGGGAGATGAAGGAACGAGAAGGAAGTGGCTAGCAACTGAAAGAGGGGCTTTGCACTTGGCAAAACCCTGGCCCAGCGGGGACGGAGGCCAGGCGCTAGCAGGCTGAGGGGGTGCACTCAGCAGGTGTCCAAGCACCTCTCGAGAGATTTGTCTTTAAGGATGAATCGGAAGAGGGGGCGGGGGCTGGGATTTTATTTTTAAAACATTTATCACTCTTTTTTTTTAATGCTTATTTATTCTTAAGAGAGAGAGAGCAGGGAAAGGGCAGAGAGAGGGAGAGAGAGAGAGTCCCAAGCAGGCTCTACACTGACAGCAGCGAGCCTGATGTGGGGCTCGAATTCACAAACCGTGAGATCATGACCTGAGCTGAAATCAAGAGTCAGACGCTTAACCAACAGAGCCACTCAGGCGCCCTGGGATTTTTTTTTTTTTAAATCAGAGAAATTGTTATGGTTTCAGTCTTGCAAGGGAAGACGTCAGAGAAGAGGCTGAAGGTGAAGATGCACAGAAGGAAGAAGACAGTGGAGAAGTCTCTGGTGACGTACACCATTTAAAGACAAACCCTTTTTTCAGGAGGAGAGAAGGATGGGGTGGGGGTGGGGGTTCAGGCCCAGATGGACACGTTTCTAGCTTTGTGGGAACATTTCTTGACTGAGGTCGGCCAGAGCAGTGCCCGAAATTAAAGATGCCAGAATCTTTAGCGTCCAGTTTCAAAATCAGGTGATAGCTTCTTATATCATAATACATGAAGAATATTCCACAAATACACTGTTCCACAGTTTATTCTTTTTACCTTTAAACAAATTTCTATTACACAGAGGCTGTCACATAATTGGAGATTTCTCTACTTTGCGCACAATTATTCTTACTCTCCACAGAAAGGCTGCTTCTTAACTTTTCATCTGGTGATGGATGGTAAACCCTAAAACCCTGATTTTAACAGAACAGTAGTAAAAAAGCCTGAGTGACTTAGGTTGAAAGCAGCACATTGGTACATGGCTCCTGTGTTCAGCTATCAGGGATGTACGAATGTCTTTTTATTCAAAAATACAAAATAAATTATCTGTAGGCACGGACACTGACGGCAGTAAACCATTATATGTGTCAACTGAAACCAGTAACTGATCGTAATAGTGATTTTCTGAAATGTCAGCCAGCCTTTTCTTTAGTCATTTCCTTCAACCGACTTCTCCGAAGTTACTGTTGAGGTTCATGCCTTGAGCTTCCTCTCACAACTCATTACCAATGTAAAGCACCATTCTAGGAATCAGAACATGTCACCTCCCATTCCACCCATTCCAGGGTCCTTCTCTTCCTTAGGAATTTCGGTGACTACAAGTTCTGTCGTAGTTAACAAAGAGGCCGCTCAGCAGCATCCAATAAAGAAGTTCTTACGACCTTAGTTGGATCAATGATTCCCTTTTCTGCCATATTCACAAAATCTCCGAGCGCAGTGTCATGACCAACTTCCGAGGACCTCTGCACAACTTTCTCAACTATCAGTGATCCTTCAACACCTGCATTCTTAGCAATGGTCACTGCAGCAATTTTGAGTGTTCTCTTAATTATTTCTATACCAATTTTTTTGATCCTCATTAGCTAGAGTTGTTGAATCCAAGGCTGGAATGCACAACCCCCTCCCAGAAAATGCTTTCTTCAACAGCAGCTCGGGTCACATTGAAGGCATCTATAACTCTCTTTCTCTTCATTCACTTCAATGTCACTTGTGCCACCAACTTTCAGCACAGCTGCTCCATCTGAGAGTTCTGCCAGACGTTCACTCAGCTTTTCCTTTTCACGCTCCCTAGTTGTGATATCTAACTGCTCAATGATTTCTTGGATACGTTTTTCAGTTTGAGCCTTGTCACCTTTTCCTTTTAAGAGCGTGGCATCCTCTTTGGTCACAATGACCTCTCCAACTTTTCCTAAGCCGTGAGGCTGAACATCTTCAAGATTTAGAGTCAACCCGTCTTCTCCGAACACTGCACCACCAGTAACAATGGCCATGTCTTTAAGCTGGTTCTTTCTATTGTCACCAAAACCTGGAGCTTTGATAGCTACAGCCTGAAGACCAACTTGTAGCCTAACTGAGTGTGCTCGGAGCTTCTCCATCAGCATCTTCAGCAACGGTGACCAAGGGCTTACGGCGAGCATCGGCAGTTTCAAGAGCAGGTACAATGGACTGGACACCAAAAATGTTCTTTTCACTCAACAGAACATAGGCATCTTAGAATTCACATTTCTGCCCTTTCGAGGTATTAATAAAGTATGGAGAAATATAACCTCGATCAAACTTCATGCCTTCAATAATTTCTAATCCATCATTTACTGTTTTCCCATCCTTTCTTCGAACCTTTGTCATTGCATCAGAAATGTGGTGGCCCATTTCTTTGTCTCCATTGGCAGAAACAGTAGCAACCTGAGCACCTTCCTCAGAGACGGTCACAGGTTCAGACGGCTTCTAAGTTCAGCAGTTACAGCGTCACCAGCTAACGTCACCCCTCTCCTGATTTCCACTGGATCAGCACCGTTGCGAATCTTCTCGAGGCCCTCCTCGGCGGTAGAGCACGCCGGCACAGGAGCAGCATGGTGCCATCGCCAGCCTCTTCATTTATGTTACTGGCAGCGTCTTGAACAAGTTTACCACCAATATTTTTATATTTATCTTTTAAGTTAGTTGACTTTGCAATGGTCACACCATCTTTTGTTACTTTGGGTCTGCCCCAAGTTTGTTCAATAATCGCTGTTCTTCCCTTTGGCCCCATAATAACAGCAATGGCATTGGCTAACGGTCTACACCTTGAGACATTAAGGCTCAGGCATCCGTGCCAAATTTTACATCTTTGGCATGGCCCGAGTGAGGGGAGGAGCCAGTGCCCTGGACACCGCCTAGTTTGGCAAAGGACTGCAGGTAAGCGAAGCACTTCTGTGGGGCAGCGGCAGGGCATTGAGTGAGGGCAGGACCAAACTCCCATGGGGCCCGCCAGCCGCGGAAACCCTCCGAGGCACCCGGAGCTGGGCAGGCAGCGCTCTCACCGTGCGGGAAGGCCACAGCTGCCGGGGCCCACGGAGTCACACCTGGAGAGGCCGCGTGTCTCACACACCAGCCTTCCTCTCCAGCGTATTTGTTGGCCTGGTGTAACTGGGCTGGGAAGCCATCGCTGCCCCAGTGATCATCATCAGGAGGAGCGGAGCGCGGTGGGTCACGTCGTCAGCAGTAGCGCCCTTCATTCTGTCCTTGGGGGATTTATTATGGGATGATTTGCGTCCAGCCAGAATTCATGGTCAAGTCCCAACCTCCGAATGGGACTGCATTTAGAGACAGAGTCTTGAATTATTTATTTATTTGAATGGTTAGTCATTGATTTTTGAGAAAGAAAGAGACTGGGGGAGGGGCAGAAAGAGAAGGGGAGAGAATTCCAGGCAGGCTCCATGCTGTCAGTGCAGAGCCTGACGTGAGGCTTGATCCCATGAATCTGAACCAAGACCATGACCTGAACTGAAACCAAGAGTTGGACGTCCAACCAACGGAGCAACGCAGGTGCCTCTGAGACAGAGTCATTAAAGTGAGGTTGTTAGTGTGGGCCCTGATCCAACAAACTGGTGTCCCTAGAGATGAAACCAGATACAGGAACCCACAGAAGCAAGACCACTCGATGACACAGAAGGCGGCCGTCTGCAAGCCAAGGAGAGAGCCCGCAGAAGAAACCACCTTGCTCGCCTCTTGGTCACAGACCCCCAGCCTCCGGATCTGTGAGGAAAAAAACTTCTGTCATTTAAGCCACTCCCATCTGTGGTATGTTGTTACGCCAGCCCCAGCACACTTGCATGGTATTTTTAATTTTCTACCTGATTTAAGGCAAAGAAATGGGTCTTGCTCTTCTCTTCGAACATCACACCTCCTACCACCTGTTGAAGAGTAGAGGCCAAAATACAGCAAGTGTTACTTTTCCACTTATTTTTTTAGGCATCTCCAAGAGCAAACAAATGTGTCACGTCTGCTGTGAGCGGGCCTTCTGGGGCGGGCGGCACGCGGCGTGAGGCTGACTGGGGGCTGGAGCCGGGGGACAGCGGGTACCGCACACGGCAGCTTGGCGATGCTTTCTCGTCCCAGGTGATGCCCGGCTGTACGGAGGAGCTTTCGCGTAGAGCGCCCGTTCACCCCACGGCCGAAAGACTGTTTCCGACTTGCACAACTGGCCTGCTCCGTCACGCACTTCTGCAGAAGTCTGTTCATCTTATCTATGTTCGATCCATGTGCTCATCTTGTGTGTGGGGCTGTGACTGAGAAGGGGAACGGTGACCACGGTCCTCTGATGTCACCTCCCTGGGCAGAGCTGGCAAAACTGGCTTCCACGTGGCCGGTGGAAGAGGAGAGAGGCCGTGTGCCTGGAGGCACCTTCCTTGGGAAGTGGCTCTCGAGCGTTCTGTCACCGCCAGCCCTTCCTGCCCGAGCCCGACACAGCTGGGTGGGGACAGAGAAGACATGCCAGATGGCGGCCTCACGAGGTGTGGGTTCCATGCCTGCTGGGCCCCCAGGAGCCCCGGTGAGTCACTGGCAGTTCTGAAACCCGGTTTCATGTGCAGACAGAGGACATTAGTCAAGATGATCACTGTGGTCCTTCCGCTGCTGAGATCTGTGTGGTGTCTGCATTCAGACCTTACGGTGGGTAAGTGCATCCTGGTTCCTGTGAGTTCACGGGTTCTGCTGATCCGCCGTTACTGTATCTTTAGGGGGTTTCTGTGTGCACTCCATTCCGGTGGCCTGACCTCAATCACCCGTTAGTCTCTGGCAGGAGGCCACTCCCTCATCAGGGACAACACTGGCTGGAGCCCCCCCCCCCACACAAGGGGGGACAGCAGAAACCTGACAAGAGGGGGCGGGGCTGGCAGGCCGGCAGAGCCAGGGACAGCAGGACAGGGATCCCGGCTCAGGAGCCAAGAGGTCCGCCACTGCGTGCGTGAGGCCTTCCCGGACCCTGCTGCGGGAGGCAGGGAGACCAGACGTGCTGCTGCCCGGGGCCGTGCAAGATCCTGGTGCCAGAGCTGGTGACACACGGTTACTCGCTGTTCAGTGAGGCCCGGGCGGCGGAGGCGGGGGGAGGGGCATCTAAGAAGCAGAATAAGAAATCGGGGACAGGGGCCTCTGAACGTCCTCATGCTGCCTCCTGGGGGAGCCTCTTTGGTGACCCTCCCAATCTGAATGACCTTCTCCACTGTTCCCGCGAGTGCGGCGACGATGGAAATCCCCTCAGCACGCTCCACTTAGCCGCTTGGGGGACGCGGGTCTGAGGGTCGCCCACACCACACGTGCGCCAACGGCTGGTGGCATCTCCCAGCCCGTGTTCCCGTGGCCCCAAAGTGCTCACAGAGACACAGCTGTGCTTGTTCCCAAAGCTTCTTGTGTCACTTGTTATTGAAATTAAATAATTTAAGTCATTATTATGTAAACTGATAAAGTCCACAGGTGAAAAGAGTTGGTTTTATTATTATGTATGTATTTAAGAGAGAGAGAGGACGCCAGTGAGAGAGGGGCAGAGAGGGAGAGAGGGAGGTAGGGAGAGAGGGAGAGAGAGAATCCTATGCAGGCTCCACACTGTCAGCAAAGAGCCTAAAGTGGTGCTCAAACTCATGAACCATGAGATCGTGATCTGAGCTGAAGTCAGATGCTTAACCGATTGAACCACCCAGGCGCCCCAAGTTGTCTTCACCCCCTTTGTGTGTGTGTGTGTGTGAGAGAGAGAGAGCGAGGGTGAGAAGGGCAGAGGGAGAGAGAGAGAATCTTAGGCAGGCTCCACACTCGTGGAATCAGGGCTCAGTCTCACAGCTGTGAGATCGTGACCTGATTGGAAATCAAGACGCTCAACCGACTGAGCCACCCGGGCGCCCAGGAGTTGTTTTTATAAGAACTAAGTGGAACGCTTCGGAAAGTTTGATGGAGGTAAACTGCTAACAAAACCAAACCTGCTGTCAAAATAGGTGCGAGTGTGACAACTACGAGACATCAGGAAAATGTGAAAACCCAGGACGAAATGCGCTCCACTCCGATTGCTTCACCAAGGCCCCTGCTGGCCGTGACAGACCCGAAGTCGTACTCGTCATCGTCATCGATGCGGGTGGGTGTGGACTGTGAAAGACACAAGCTTCTAGTCAGCACAGCTCTCATGGAAGATGAAAAGGCCTTCGCTACATCAACACTGGAAGACTGGCGAGTTAAATACAACGTCATGCTCTAACTTAAAAAATATTTAATACATGGGTTCTATATACACATACATGGACATATATATTCACATCCCACATTAACCGAGTAAGTACCAGTCCCCAGCTTAAGATAGGAGAGCTTCTGGGACACCTGGGTGGCTCAGTCAGTTACGTGTCTGACTCTTGATTTTGGCTTGGTTTCTGAGTTCGAGCCCCACATGGGGCTCTGCATTGACAGCTCAGAGCCTGCTTGGGATTCTCTTTCTCCCTCTCTCTGGCTCTCCCCCACTCCCACTGTCTCTCTCTCTCTCAAAATAAATAAATAAACTTAAAAAGAAAGATAGGAGGGGCATCTGGGTGGCTCAGTCAGTTAAGTGGTCCCACTATGGCTCAGGTCATGATCTTGTGGTTCATGGATTCGAGCCCCACATCAGGCTCTGAGCTGTCAGCACAGCCTGCTTCAGATTCTATGTCTCCCTCTCTCTCTGCTCCTCCCTCACTTGTGGTCTAAAAAATAAATAAATGTTAAAAAAAAAAATAAGAGAGCTTCTGGCATGTGCCATTTCTAGTAAACATGTGGCCATTTTTTTAGAGACTAGAGATTCATTTTATTTTATTTTATTTTGTTTTATGATGTGTGTAAATTAAGCAATACATCGTTTTTTGAAGATTAATGAATTTTTTAAAGTTTATTTAGAGAGAGGGTGTGTATGCATGTGAGCAGTGGGAAAAGCAGAGAGAGAGAGAGAGAGAGAATCTCAAGCAGGCTCCATGCCATCAGTGCAGGGGCTTGAACCCACAAACCGTGAGATCATGACCTGAGCTGAAACCAAGAAACCAAGAATTGGATGCCCAGTTGACTGAGCCACCAGGCACCCTAAGATTTTAGTTGTAAGAAATCTCTACATCCAGTGTGGGGCTCAAACTCACAACCCTGAGATCAAGAGCCTCCTGCTCCCCCGACCGAGCCGGCCAGGTGTCCCTCATTGAGTCCTCACTCACTCAGTCCCCCGCTGGAGGCCGGGGCTTGTGAGGAAAGCTGGGGCCGAGCTGGGAGCACGGCCCTCGCCCACAGGGGGCTTCAGATGGTTATTTCGGCCCTTGGTGCAGGGAGGCACCAGCAGAGAATCGCTGGCCTGGGCAGAATGGCTGTCAAGGTGTTCCAGGAGCGTCACTTAGCTTGGCTTCCAGGAGGGTCCCCTTGGAGGGCTGGGCCTGGGTCAAATGCCGCCTCTTGTCCTGTCAGGTGCTGGCCACTGGTCCCCGGCCCTGACGCCAGGCCCTTAGTCCCAGCAGATCTGTCCCTGCACCTCCCTGGGGCGGGGGCTCTAGACCCCATGTGGCTGCAGCGTACACAAGGACCAAGGACGGTTAATTTCCACCCAAACCACAAGCCCAGGCCAGACGTCACAGTCCAGGGGCCTGGGTCTGGTGCTCTTTAACGGTACCGCCGCCAGACTTGGGCAGGAACAATACAGACTGAGCCCGGGCAGAAATCTCTTGGAAAACATCAGAGTTCCCGGGTGAGTCCCAGGGAAACGCTGTGCTCTGCCCCCAGCCCCTGTCCTCACGGAAATGAGGGTGGGGGTGTGAGAAACTCCCGTTGGTGCTGTTCCTCTGGGCGGAGGACACGCCACCGGCAGGGTGCTCCCAACACGGGGCGCACTCATCCCCCATCTGAACCCCCGGAAGGAGTCGGCAAGTTCTGAAGACGGAGGAAAGATTCCTTTGTCTGGAGAGTTTCAACTTTGTATTGAGTATTTTATAACACAAAGGCAAACATGCAGCGTCTATGTAAGACGTTAAAAACAGGGGGCGCCTGGGTGGCTCAGTCGGTTAAGCCTTCGACTTCGGCTCAGGTCAGATCTCATGTTCGTGGGTTTGAGCCCCATGTCAGGTTCTTTGCTGACAGCTAGCTCAGAGCCTGGAGCCTGCTTCCGGTTCTGTGTCTCCTTCTCTCTCTGCCCCTCCCCCTCTGTCTCTCTCTCTATCAAAAATAAATAAAAACATTAAAAACAGATACGCTTATGCCCCACAATGTCTCTACTTCCTTCCTCTGCTCCCAAAACTATTAAATCCCCAATTTGTTTCTATCATGTTGGAGTCGCTTTGAACTCTGAGTTTAGAAAATGTCATGAGTGTCTAACAGGGCGCCTCAGGCATCAGGAATACGAGGCTGCAAGTGGGTATTTGGCTTTATTGGTTGTTCTGTCCACCTTCATTCAGCCTGTCTCTTCCCAGACGGGAGAGGCGCTGGCCTTGGCCTGCTGGCTTTTCCAAGTATTTCCTTGACTTTTTTTGCTTAAACAAAACAAGTGCACTTCCTCCCTTTGAAGAGGTGCTCAGGGCGGCGGCGGATGTGGACATCACACTCATCTTTGTGCAGATTTACACACCGCCTGGTCCCCACCCGCCGAGGAGGCAGCATCTTAGCCACCACCCCCTGGCGTGCAGACGAGGCCTGTTCTGGAAAGACCTGTGTGACCCTCGCAGCTTTATGCACATGAAAGACTGGGGTTAGTCCACAGGGACAGAAGTAAGGGTTTTGCAAGATCTGCACAGACAATAGGAGGCCGGACGGTTTTCAGATACAATGGGCACTTCTGTCGAAATCACCACATAACCTAACAATAAAACCTCCAGACAGACAGCTGTTGAGACAGCGAGAGAGCGAAACCGACCACGGTCCCCTGTGAACAAACGAGGACAGACAGGCCCTAGCCGGGCTGCCGGGCTGCCCCTGGGGGCGCAGCACATCTCTGAAGGGGGTGGGGGGGCAGGAGAGGAGCTGCGAGCCCCTTTCCCATCATGAAACAGGCCCTCGGCCTCGGCGTTCCCTGCGGATTTCTCATCAGTCCTCCTCGTTACAGCCCAGCCTGTGAGGGATTCCCTGGCCCTGCAATCTCGGTACTTCATCCAAGTGCTGAGTTCAGAGTAAGGCTCCGGGGGCCGGCCCTGAAGGAAACCACAGCCTCTGTTTAAAGACCCCAAAGGCATCAGGGGCTGAGTCGGTTAAGCATCCGGCTCTTGACTTCAGCTCAGGTCATGACTTCATAGTTCCCGAGTTGGAGCCCTGAGTCTGGCTCTGTGCTGATAGCTCAGGGCCTGCCTGGGATTCTCTCTGCTCCTCCCATGCTCGCTCGCTCTCCCTTTCTCTCCCTCTCTTTCTCTCTCTTACTCCCTCTCTCACTTGCTCACTGTTAGACTAAGTAAGCTTTAAAAAAATGTTAAAAAAAAAAAGATCCCAAAGGCATCAAATCCAGTCTGCCGCTTGGGTCCCACCTTGGAAAAGGGGGCTTGTCCTAAATGCCAGTTTAGGAGGAGACACAGGATCGCCTCTGGCAATGCTCCTGGAGAGCTGCAGGGACACCATCCTGAACTTGAACGTCTGCAGTGATAGCAGAGCACCTGTGGTTTCCCAGAAGCACGTGGGGGAGAGCTAGGCGGACATGGCTCTGGGCACGCTCATGGTTCGGAAAGACAACTCCGGCCCCACAGAGGACTCCTGGCCTCGTGCAGTGAGAGTACTTCCTGCAGCCCCTGTGGACATTTTTCAGGTCGGGGGGGGGGGTGGAGCTGCATGGTCAGGGCAGAGGGGCGGGGGCAGGAGTCAGGCCACCAGTGTGCTCCTAGGGGGAAAGCCTGGAGGTTGGATAGATGGGGCTCTCCTTCTCTCCTCCCACTCTCCTGGGAGGTTCCAAGCCCACCAGCCCCCACACTCCCCTGCAGGCTGGCAGAGCCCTGGTCTAGAGCAGCCAGAGGGAGAAATGTTGACTTTGGAGGGTGGTGGCCCCACACCAGGAGCTGCCCTGGGGAGGGGCTGAGGATGGCGCACAGTCCAGGCCGGCAGGGCAGGATGGTCGCTTTTAGCCTTGAGCCCATCCTGCCCTGTCCTTGGCCCTGGCTCTCTCTGACCCCACCCAAGAAGCAGCAGCAGCCTGTCAGTGTCAGGGGGCACTGAAGAGTCTGTGTGAAGTGGCAGAAATCCGACTGAGTGGAGTTCCCACGAGCCTGGGCTGAGCAGTGGGGACTGTGGAAGTTTGCTACGGGGTGACCAATGTGGGTGGCTGGGTCACCCTGCAATCATTTGCTGCTTCTCCTTTTGCACCAGCCAAGTGGAGGCCCTGGGATGTCTGGGTTCGGGCGGGGGTTGGGGGGACACCCTCCTGCTCGGCCTCGGAGCAATCGCAGGGTCCCTAAGGCACTCTCGTGTTCGGGTGAGAACCAGGGCCGGTCAGGGACCCCTGTGCCCTACACCTCAGCATTGGGCTGCTTTCTCTGCCCTCTCCCGCCAAGTCTCCCCAGACCCGGGGCTGCTCAGAACAGAAAGGGCACAGTGGGGGTCAGCCTGAAGGTATGCTAGTTTCTGGGACCTTCCGAATTTGTCCAAATCCCTCAGGGATCTGAAATTCCCACGGCATGTGGGGCTCAGCAGACCAAAATACCGATGAGCCAAAGTGGCCAATATAGTGTTTGTGTTTACCCACCTCTGGTTGCCCCCTCGGCATCTGCTGTCCTCAAGCTCCTGGTCCCTCACCTTCCTGCTTCATTAAGAAGACAGACACTAGCACCTGAACGTCTTCAATTTTGTTCAGAGTTTACAGCTCACCTCTGACTTCCTTAACTGTGTCTGGTTCTGGAGGACAGAGCCGCCTGCTTTCCTCCCAAGGCCAACCTCTCTTCTCGGTTCTGATCACACCCCTTCCAGGGCCTGCAGCTCCGGTCGCTCATCACCGGCTTGGTTACCTTGACCTACAAGCCAACCCAGGGACAGTGCCCTCTGTCCCCTCCTCCCCCACACTTCCGGGACCAGGGTACGCAGCCGACCTTGGCTCGCTCTCCTGTCCTCTGTTCCAGCGCCTCGCTTGCCCTGCATCACTGCAGACCTCCTATTCTCACCTCCTCCACTAGAAATGCAGGAAATCGACCCTCTTCTTTCCTCTCTCCATATTCTGTCACCTGCCTTCCTCCATGATCCCCAGAGCAGGACTTCAGGTCTACTTCTCCAATCCCCTCTTTCCAGATTGATTTCCCACATCTGGTGCCCGTGCCCCCAACCCCCGGGGGCATATCCTGAAATCCCAACTCTACTGGGGCACAGCCATTTAGCGAGTGTGGGTTCTCCGTTGGATAGCAAGCGGGTTAGCAAATTCACATGATTCTGGTGTCTTCTTACACGCGAGACTGAAGTTTTGGCACTAAAGTTTTAGTCTAAGCCAGAAGGCCAATTATGATATCCTTGGACCGTCCCTTTACACACACACCACAGGGGCTAGGGGATTCTGAAAAAGAACCTTTGATTCTCCCGAATTAAATCACTTCAGCAACCTGAGTAAAAAAAAAACCCTCAAGTTAACGATTTAGACGCTTTCACCTGTACTCGAGGAGCGCTGTGGCAGAAACCTACACTCAGGGACTCGGACAAAGTTCTAAGTCCTGCTGGAACGCGTGCGCTCACGATTTTGTGCTCAATTTCCTTGAGAAACCTTTCGAATCCCAAACGCAGTCCAAGCTGATGAATCAGGACTCCAGAGGCAGATTCTCCTTAATCTGGGGGAGAGAGGGGGTTGCTACAGACAACTCTCTCCTCCTTCCTCTTTTCAACTGGAATTGACTTTCTTGAAAACGAGGCCCATCGGTTTGCTACCATTTGCACGAAGTCAAATGTCTACATGAACTTTTCTAGATGTTAGGAAACCACGCCAATGGCTCACTGACGCCCCCGCCTGACACACATCACCATGCATCAAACACAAAAGGTTTTTCTTTGGGGAGGTCTCGTCAGCCTGAAAGATTTCTGGGGGTCTTGACAGGGTGGGGGGTGTTTTCAGGTATTCAAACCCACAACCGGTGGCTGTTGGGTCGAATTCTGCGGGGAGCAGCAGTGGGCCAGGGATGGGAACTCCAGCAAGGTCAAGAGGACGTGCCCAAGGCCGAAGAGTCGGATGTGTGTGGGGCTGGGGAGTGGTCTGGATGGGGAGGACCCGGGGGTGGTGACTAGGAAGGTGGGCAAAGGCCGGGCAGTCATGTGAAAAGGATGGAAGCTACTGGGAACCTGGCAGCTGTAGGCAGCTGGGAAAGAGGCTGGAGGTCAGGAAAAGCCTGAGGGGGTCTCCCGGCCCCACCACTCTTAGGTGCGAGGCTGTGGTCACAACACCAGCACTGCCTCGATTTATATTAAATTACACTCTCCGCCCTGGAAGGGCGCTCGGGCTCCTTGGGCAGGATGAGGGTCTCTGAGATGTGATCACATGATTGAGGCGTCACTCTGGGCCCCTCTGCTGCCATCCTCGGTGAGACGAGCACGGAGAAGCCTCCGGTGAGTGACAACTACGCCTGTGCTTTGTGTGACCTTGCTCAGGGCTGTCTGAGAAAAGGGTCTCTGGACCCGTGGTGCGGTCCCCTGGGACCTCTGCTCCGGAAGGTCAGGGGTGGATCCAGATGGGCTTGGGGGTCGGCACCCGTCTCCTCCAAGCCCCCGGCCGGGGAGTGCAGCCGCTGATGCCCGCTGCCGTCCTTCCGGGCTGGCACGAGACACCTGGAGCCGCCTGGGCTCCACTGTGAACAGCCTGAGGCCCTGCCAAGCCTACGGATGGGGCCTCACGGGACCAGTCTTATAGGAACAAAGGGACTTTTTCTCTCACTTCCAAAAAAACAAAAAAACCCCACCCAAATCTGAAGAATGAAGAGCATAGGCAAAAAAAGTTTTTTTTGGGTAAATTATATAGCCTCAAAGTTTTATTTAGGTAAGTCGAATAAAAAATACCACAAAGTAAAACACATTAAAAACTTTATTATAAGTATTACACTTGTCCAAATTTGCATCAATTTGATACATTTCTGCTCATTCTGCAGAACACAAGAGTCACACAATTGCCTTTCCCACCTCCACCTCCCTTAGGCCGTGTGTCCTGCCTCACGCTGAAATCCTGGTGACCCCCGGGGCCGGGAGAACCGGCCTCCAGAAGTTCCAGGGCTGAGCCCCCTGCTTCCTTGCCGTTCCCACCTGAGAAGCTAACTGTAGATATTCTGAGCAAAAGGAACCCCAGAGAAGTTTCACAGGATTTGCCAGAACCTTGCATCAGTACTTGAGGATCAGTATTTCTTAATGGAAGTGAGGGAAAGGGAGTAGGAAAGACTCCCTGGACTGAGACGGGCTGGGACAGTGTGGGCGGATTTGGCTCTGTCTCTCCCTCCGCACCCAGGCCTGTCCAAGATATGGACTGCTCGCCCCCGGCAAAGGTGGACACGAAACTGCCACTGCGGCTTGAAAGCAAATTTGAGGAAAAAAAATAGTGATGAGAGAAAGTCCACAGGAATATTTTGCCATGTTCTTCCTGAATAACATTCCCGTTTCCCCAGTGGTGGCATTTATGATCAGAGATGACGTGGGAGGATCCGTGACCACAAAGAAGAATAATATTACAATAGCAGTAATTTCCCATCAGGGATGCTATTCAACTGCTTACAGAAACCTGCAATTTTAATGCATTTTAAACACATTAGGAACGAGTGATGATTCTCCAAACTAAGGAAAATCTCCAATAAAAAAATAAAGACAGAAAATACATGCTAATTTAATGGCAAACTTATTTTTGATACTCTTTTAACAGTAGTGATCTTGGAATTCAGGGAGGAGCAGCGGGGACCACTCTTTGCCCATGAGAACACGGGGACGGTCAGCGCCAGAGCGAGTGGCCTCAGGCTGACTGAGTGGCGGGACGGTGCCGCCCCCGTGGCCAGTCCGCGTCGCTGCCCAGGACCCTCAGTGCTGCAGCAGGAAGTTGGTGGCCACATTCAGGTCGTTATTTGAAGCTCTCAGTGCTTCTAAAGCATCTCCCCTGGAAAATCCCATCTCCATGAGCCTCGCAACCTGAAAACAGAAAACCAGAAACCCGATGAGGCCGGCGACTCTGCTGCTAATCCACCCCCCGCCGCAGTGTTCTTCAGCCGAGTTTTGCGGGAAGATTTTAAAAACAAAACAAAACCCTATAATTTTAACTTCAGTGTGAAATATGATTTAAATTTTTTAACAGGCACATTTTAAAGTACTTAACATATAGCTCATAAGTGTAAGTATCTCATCTGATCCTCATTTGAGAGACGGGAATGAGCCTCCCAGGGGCGAGCTGCCCGGACGAGGTCCGGGAAGGCGGCCGGCCGCAGCCCCGCTCACACGCCCGCACGCCCCTCCGGCGTCGGGTCTGACTCCTGCGAACCACTTCTCAGCCGCGTTTCCTTGTGCACGTGAACAACGCTTCACTGAAGATGAGTTTCTGATGCTCGCAGACGCCGATGCTGACACGGTGTGCCGGTTCTGGGATCCCGTGGCCAGAGACCGTGAACTGCTCACGGGAGGCGCAACGTTTGCCCGGGCCCCGGCTGGGGGGCTCCCAGGCGGCCGCCGGGGGTGGGGGGGTGGGAAGGACGTAGCGAAAGTCACCAAGTGTAGGAGGGCCGAGGCCTGCATTTTCTTGACCATAAATCCCGAATCTGTAAATGCAGAGGTTTCCTGCACTTTCAACATAGGATTTCCAGCGAAGCAGGCAGTGCCACTGAAGGTTATGCATAACCTATTTTCCCACTTACAAATGTGTTATAAATAGATTTATGACCCCAGACCAGTCAAAGGAAGCTATTCTTTGCACTTCTGTTGAAACATACGTTTGTAGTAAGATACAGTGAAAAACGACACTGTCACGAACGTTGGGATTTTCACATGTGGGTTAAAGAGGCTTTTGTGGACTGAGGACTGAGTCACATTTCTGACCTTCCTGCAGAAATCAGTGCCCTCGGTGCAAAGTGGACAGAACACGCCTGATGCTGTGGGGTCGGGGCGGGTGTGGGCAGGGGTGGGGGAGTGAAGGAGGAGGGTGGGAGGAGGGTGGGGAGCCAAGCGGGAGCCAGGGGCCCACACCCAGACCCCGCTCCCCCCAGGAGCCTCAGGGAGACGCTGAGTGGAAGCGACACACAGGGGGCACTTGTCAGCGGCTGAGGTTCTAGCTCGTCTTTTCCGAAGTGCGACTGTGATGCCTCGTTAGTGCGTCGTGAACACCCAGGGAGGAAGGAGTGGCCTCAGACCGGGAGGCGGTGGGGACCCTCCTTCCGCCGAGCCCTGTTTCCGTTCTCCTGACACGCACACGTGTCACGCTCGCCGCGGGCTGTGGTCGGACACACCTGACAGCTGGTGCCCGGAGGGGCGCTCGGTGCCTGGGAAAGGGGCCGGCACACGTGGGGGACCCGCTCCCTGGGCCGGGGGCCGTGTGGACAAAACGGCGGGAATCTTCTGCTTTCATTTCCCGCTGGAGGGAAGGACCTTTCCCAGAGCACCACACACCCTCCTCCCGCGCGGCCGGGGGGGAAGGTGCCGCCTCCACAGAAGCACACTCTGCCTCTCGCTGGCTGTCCTCCGGGGGACATCACAGGCCCGCATTTTGCCCTTGGAAGTGACAGAAGACAACCCCGTTCCCTCTGCTGGGTGAAGCGCTTCGAAGGGCGAAGGTCCCCGCCTTTGGGGCCGGTGCTCCCTCTGCCGGAAGGTTCTTCCCTCTGTCCTTGGCTGGGCAGCTCCTCTCCGTCCGCTGGCTCTGGGAGCACCCGGCCCTGTCCCGCTCTCCCGGACCAGAAGGAAGCCCAGACAAAAAGTTCTGTGGCTCCACTGACTGTGCCCTGGGCTCCTTGTCGCTGTGCCTTGTGTCTCCTGAAAACAGGGGCCGTGCTGCGCTCTTCATTCCTGCGCCCCGGTTTCCACTTCCTTTCAGTGCAGCCCCCCCCCCCCCCCCGCCCCAGTGCTCCCCCGCTGCTGCTGTCCTGTGCTCGCAGGGCTGGTCACAGCAGACCCGTTCCGGCAGCGTGCACACACGTGTGTGTGCGTGTGCCCGTGCTCGTGTGAGCAACCACGTCTTCCCGGTGTGGCCAGTTACGCTGCTGCCTGCTGAAAACACCCCCCGGGCTTCTCAGATCCTGCCCTGTAAGTTTATTTGATCTTCTGGGTTTAGGATTGCACACTTCTGTTAAATCCCCTCTGGTCATTTTCTAGCTAACCAAATCTAATTTGTTTATTTTTTTAACTTAGTATTTTTTTAAATGTTTATTTATCTTTGAGAGAGACAGAGCATGAGCAGGGGAGGGGCAGAGACAGAGGGAGACACAGAACCCAAAGCAGGCTCCAGGCTCTGAGCCGTCAGCACAGAGCCCGATATGGGGCTCAAACCCATGAACCACTGAGATCATGACCTGAGCTGAGGACGGTCGCTGAGCTGACTGAGCCACCCAGGCGCCCCTCATTTCAGTTTAAATTCTGTTATCTCTTAGGTTATTCAGCTCCATCAAAATTTTATTACCCCCAAATTGGAGTAGCAAACCTCTACAATGTCCCTCAAGCTACTGATGAAAATTTCAAGCAGGCAAAAATCAAAGGTAGGGCCCCCAACTCCCTACAGACCTGACTTTCTATTCAAGTGGCTAACCAACTTTTTAAAGACATTTTTAACTGGTTTAAAACCCACTTCACATTATCCATTGCACATGTCACCCATGTGTCTCTTACAGTCATCAGATGTCTTGGTGGCATCCTGTGTTAGCAGGGGCAGGTTGGTGAGTGCAAACCACAGCGCCTTTAACACTCGAGTCACCTTACACTCTGTCTCAGGCTCTGCCAGATGTGAAACATCAATTTTGCCGTTTGATTGTGAGGATCCACACTTTCCTCTTTCCTCGGGGGGGTTTCACGCAGAGTGACTTGCCCTGCTTTCTCTACCCCGACAGCACACTCGGGGAGACGGGCTCCAGGACCTGGGCTGGACGCACATCAAAGCCAGGAGAGCCCTCCTAGGTTATTTCCTGGGCTGAAATAACCTTGAGTGATGTTTATCCCACTTACTTCCAGTTAAGAGCCACTACCTTTAGTGGAGTTAATGCAGCCCAGGAGGAGGGGGTGGGCAGCTCCGCCTGCCTTCTCTCCGCTACCACGAACCCGGCACCACCGCCCACCAGCGAGGCCGTTCTTAAGGACTTCGAACAGCGTGGGCCCCGCCGCACTCACGATCACCGCTTTGTCACCGTTAGCACTTCAAGCACAGCCATCTACCGACGGGCTGCCTCTTGGCACCTGGCCAGCAGGAATAAATGTGTCTGTTTGGCAAATCCCGATTCGTCCTGGAGCCAGACCCCCGCCGCCGCCAGCAGGGGAGGTGAGTGCCACCACTCCCAGCTGGCACTTAGTCTTCCCTCCATGGACTCGGAATCCGGTTTGGAATCCAGAAGCAGCTGATGACGGGCTGGCCACACAGGCCACCAAGGCGGAGCCCCGGCACGGGCGGCACCACCCTGGAGGGGCCCTCCGGTCTTGGATGGCCGGGCCGCGTCCTACATACACACACCATGTCGGTGTGGACGGGAGGCCTCCTCCCGCGTTCGTTCAGTCTCTCAGAGATGAGCAACCGCATGTGCACCAGTGCGGGTTTTCACAGGCTTTGCTCGGGAGCGTGTCTGCCGCACTGATGAGCCCGCGCGGCTATGGGCACCCTCCGGAGGCTGGCGAGCGTGCCCCGTTAGCCAGAGCCGGCTTCGGGGCTCTCTGCATTGTTTAGGGGGTGAAAGGAAAAGTGTGACTGGAGAATTTTCAAGGTGGAATGATCTGGTGCTTTAACCAGATGAGAAAACAAAGCAGAAATAAATAATGTTAATAGTTCTTTTTAAAAACTGAATTACACCAAGAAAGTGCATCTGTAAGTTTCCCCCAGTGTCCCAAATAGTAAACATACAAGGAAAAGTGAAAGTGTGTGTTGGGCTTAGGAATGTGGACAATAATGAGCCAGAAAAGACTAGAAGCAGAGAGATCGCAGGCCCCACGGGTGTTGTCTAACTGTCTGCATCCCGCAGTGCAGGGCGCCTGGAGGGGGCCGTGCACTCCACTGCTGCCCTTTTTTGGGGGCTGGTTCAAGGCTCACATCCAGATGCACAAACTGGAGCAGAACCGGGGCTCCAGCTCCCCTGGGTGACAGAACAACCTCGTTATGATGTAACAATCACAACGTAGCAGCTACTTGCTGCAGACTTGACAGTTCCCTGTGCTGAGAAGCCCAATCTGCCCGATGCCAGTGGCTCCGTTCCTGTCTCCGTGTGAAGGACGCATTCTCTGCTCAGATGGCAGAAAGAGAAAACCAAGACCTGTGCAGACCTGCGGTCATACACAAATACAGACAGGCTTCGCAAAGTGCCCAATTCCTCAAAAAGAAAAGCACAGGGGAGGCCAGCAGCCGTTTTAGATGGGGCCCAAGGGCCAGAGAGTCACCCCAGCCACCCTGCGGGGAGGGGGGTGCCTGTCAGCGGGCGAGGAGAGCCTGGCCCTGAGCTCGGGCCCCCATCTGCCATGTGTTCACCTCGCAAGCCAGGTTGGGGACGACACCTCGGGCTCCCAGGGCTGCCCGGCCTGGTGACCGGCGCCGGACAGGCGCTCGGGAGCCCCGCCCCTGTCATAACTCTCACCCCACCGGGGAGTGACTGGGCCCAGGTGAGCGGGTCCCTCCCCGTGACCGTCGTGGGCGCAGTTCAGAGGTTCCCACAACCTTGACAAAACCACCCTTGGCTTTGGTTTTCAGCATTCACTTTAGCTGCTTTCACTTTGCTTTTTTATATCCTTTGTTGGTAGAAGAACTGCTGTGTCTTTTAAAACGATCAAGCACATGCGTGTTTTCCGGGAGCCCCAACGAGCACCGAGCAGCGGGAAGGAGAGTCTCAGGTAGAAAATCAGGCCCCCGGGACCCTCGGTCAGACACGGGCTTCGTGGCAGAGTTCACCCTCCTGCACCCATCCCCACAGTTAAATACAGCCACACTTAAAACCAGCGCCAGAATGATTTGTGTTACACGGTTTCAGGGTTTAAAAGGCACACGTAAGAACTGGCCTGGCCTAAGACGACTAATGTGGTGAGTCCAGAAGAAATAGAAAAGATAGGAAAAATCTTTCCTTAAAAGGTGAGCACAAAATTCTAACGAAAGCCCACATTATTTTAGTGACTCTTAGAAGACCTTACTTTATATTTGTACACACTCCAGCAAACACTCAACAGTGACGATTATATGAATGATGGTATTTACAGATACTCCATCCACCTCCCTCCCCACCCAGGGCATATGTATCAGCCACGTAACACACCAACTCACACTGGAAACCTAATTTGTTTCCTCTACAGGCTGTTTCTTGTCTTTTCAGTTCAGCTTTTGGAATGAGAGCCATCTGGTACCTGATCGGATAGAACATCCAAAGGAAGAGAAAATGTCGGTGTAAAAGCTCTTGGTCTTGACTAGAAGACAAAGATACAAAAACGCCTCCTACTCAGTTTAAATCAAGTTGGGGACAGCAGAGGAATGTCATTCACTCAACGGACGCTCCCGGACTCTCCGAGGGTCCGTATGAGGTGTGCGGTGAGCTGACTTGGTCTTGTCTGTCCTCCCTGCAGGCAGACGGCGAGCTCCATGGGGACTGGGAACCCCCCTGCTGTGTCCCCCACCTGACACAGAGCCCGGCACACAGAAGGTGCCCAGCAGTGGTCACAGAAGGAGTTGAAGTTCAGCAACGTAAGTTCTTTGAGGAATTGACCATCTGCCGGGGGATGGCCGCCAATACACGGCTCAGGGCCCGGAGGCCCACAACGGCAGAACCTTAGGATGTCGCACACCCCTCAGCAGTCAGTCTTGGACTGGCTGGCTTGGCAGTGGGCTGTCTGGAAAACTTAAAAAAAAAAAAAAGGCCCACAGAATTTTCTGAAAAGTATTTCTTTCAACATTCCTTGTCCATTTCGGAGCACAGTAAGTCCCCTCCTCCTGCTGCTGCCTCACAGGGAAGCTTCCGTGTAAACACTGTCACCACAGAACATCAGAATAGAGTTCATCTGCGCTTCTAGTCTACACACCAAAACAATCCTGTTCTCTATTTGCTTTAAACGGTACCTGGGTTAACATCCAGTGAGAGAGTTATGCCCTCCTGTCTCCCACACCCCTCATTCATAAAAACTGAAGGGGCCTGAGTGTGACACCACCGACGCCGGTTTTCAGTGCTGGAAGACTTGACTTTCTAGAGGAGGCTCAGAGTAGCTCTGCCTGAGGGTTGGCAAGGAGGGGCTGCTACTGGAATTGTAGCCTGCCGTGTGGCACGTCCCCCCGGCGACCTGCGACTCTGCCAGGAGCTCTTGGTCAAGTGCCTGAGGCCCCCCGTGTGCCAGCCCGCGGGAGAGGCGGTGCGCCGAACGCAAACAAGGCGGAACCATCTTTCCCCAGAGCAGGTTTCCCAAAGAGAGACCCTGCTGACCAAGAAAGAAACCTACATGGAAATAAATCCCTATCGGTTTTCCTTTCCTTAAAACAAAACAAAACAATCCTCTTTGATTGGGACACGTGTGCCTCCGATCTCGAGGTCATTCTCACTAAAGAAGATAAACAGAGTCCTGCTTTGCCTTCTCTTGGTGATGCAGGTCCGCGGTGGCACCCGAGCTAGGCACTCATCCCGATGGAGCGGACGGCATTCCTCTCAGTGACCTACTCCTCTTGTTTTGTTCAAGTGAGACTGTGGTTTTCTTTAACTTCCCTTTAGCTAAGGGTGTCAAAAACCAACGGTTTTTGGGTTCTACTTCCCAAATTCTGACCTTGCAGGAAGTGATGCCCACCTGAACGATGCCCGCCCCCCAAGCCCACGGCACTGCCCCTCAAGCCCACGCCCTGCCGGGAGGAGCACCCCAGCAGAAGTCTGGGGGATGTGGCTCACCCTCCCCGCCTTCAGGATAACGACCCTGCTGCCACTCAGGGCAAGCCGACTTCTCCTACCTCGTGGCTCCCCCACCGCAAGCGCGCTTCTCTTCCACGGACCCCTGGCCATTCCCCTCCTCCTCAGAAATGCTGACCCCCTTTGATCAATGTATTGGGGGAGTGAATGGTTTCTGGTTATTTTATGCTCCTTCCCGGCTACAGGCTGCTCAGAGGCCCCTTATTTTTGCATTTCTGCTCTGTTCAGGCTCTGGGGCTGAGAAGGCCCTCACGACCGACGGGATGAGCTCCACTGCTTATATCTGTTAGAAGACCCAGCAGAATGAGCCCACCCCCCCACAAAAAGCCGGCTAATTATTTGACCGCCACCCAATATTTCATTCTAAGACATTTAGCTTTGTTATTCTCTGAGAAACCCTATTTCCAGGCTAAGCGCCCGGTGGAAAGGTCCGACACACTCCCACTCTCTACCAGCCTCACGTTCAGCCCTGCTCTAACCACCGCAGGCACCTCTGTGAGGCGTGGGAAACAGGAAGACATGATCTTAGCCCTCACGAGGTTGCCATCACCAGGGAAAACAGACAAAACTTGAGTCACTGCTGGACCAATTCCCAATTTACAACAATGATAAATACCCAGAAAAAGTACAAAGTGTACCCCAAAGTAGCCTATTAGTGAGGGAACTGTTTAGGGTGAGTTCTTATGGTGACAGTGGTGAAGATTCTGGAGAAGCAAAGAGAGAAGAAAACCTCACTAAGATTAAGATTCTCTCCGACTAAACGCATTTTGCTATTTATCAGCTAAGACTGAAAGTGTCTCGTGTGAACCCCGTTCTCTCTCTAGTTGGGTCAGTGACTATTTCGGAGAACCTGAATGGAATCCACACGACGGGTCTCACGTATCACGGACGTACTAAGCGAGAGTCTCGTAAGCACTCATAAGCCTGTCTCCTGGGCAGGGATGGAGGAAGTCACATCGTGGTTATAATGCACACCTTCCTCCATGGTAGTCTGCCCTCCAGGGAAACCCAACGGTGCGACTCCGGGTCCAAGACCCTGCTGTGGTTCCTCAGTGCCTCCAGCAGAGAGGAGGCTGTTCGGGCACGGCTGCAGGACGACAGGGTGGGCCACCCCGCCAGCACTGGGACACTTGTGCAGAGCTAACTAGCGATGTCGCTGGCCCGGCTCCCCAGACAGGCTCTGCACCACTTGAGGGCAGGAAACTATGCCTTATTTACCTCTGTGTTTCAAGAACCTAGCCCAGTGGCCAGCCTGATGCAGACAGACAGCTGATCATTCTTGGCCGAGGAGGAGGAAAAGGCGTGACTGGACGACGGGAAGCTGGGATCTGTAACAGTTCACTTATCTTCGCTCTGTCGGGCCCCAGCTCTGGTTTGGTCCTGTCTAATTTCCTTGTCCACTTTTACCTGTGTATTCCATTAAGGAGAAACTGAAGGGTCATTTCCAAACTTAGGAGGGTTCAAAAAAGACAAACTTGGTAAGTTTTTTCCTTTGATTAAAAAAAGGGGGGGGGGAAGCTAATAACAGAAGTTCATTGTTACTTTTGACTATAGGTGTAAATATGAAAATCCCTGGTTAAAAAGAAAAGAAGAGAAATGGAATGATGTATATATTTCTTTTTAAGATAGTAGACATTTGAGCACATTTGTTACTATTAAGAGTTTTTATAGGGTGGCACTTGATTGTGACACATTCTTAAGAAAGGCTGGGGCTGGGGTCCCTGGGTGGCTCAGTCGGGTAAGTGTCTGACTTCAGCTCAGGTCACGATCTCATGATTCATGAGTTTAAGCCCCACGTTGGGTTCTCTGCTGTCAGCACAGAGCCCGCTTCAGATCCTCTGTCCTCTCTCTCAGCCTCCCCCCTTGCATTCTCTCTTAAAAATAAACATTTAAAAACATTAAAAAAAGTGGGGGGGGGATGGCCAGAGGTGGCATCTTCAAGGGGCGACAGACTGGCAAAGGTGTTGAGTCCACTTGTTGAAAAACAGAAAAGTAGACTGTGAAGAACTAAAAATTCATAAGCTTAACAACAGCAAAAGGAGAAAAAGTGGCAACATTTTTCTGTGGCCATACGTTAGCCTATTATGAGATGTAATAAGAGATGCACATTCTTTCTTTGAATATTCTTTGTTTTCTGATCTAGAAGAACTCTAACTAAAATTCCTTAAGTATTTTTCTTTACCTGAGAGAAAAACAGTAGTTTTCATTGTTTTTGACTTAGAAAATTATTAAGTTTCCTACTGCATTAAAATGGCATGACTCTGATATTTAAAAGATACAGCACATGTACCTGAAGAATTAAACATAAAGAGGTTTTGTTCATCCAAGCTATCTTACTACGTTACTAAAAGGCAGTATTTTAGATAGTGTCTAGCTTCAAAGTAACCAAGAGATTATATATTCACTATATGTTTCTAAACACTACGGTAAATGTCCTGAGAGCAAGAACATTTCCCCTCTTTTACAGGCTGGCTAGCACCTTTCACAAACACCGCCAGGAGTCTACATCATAAACCACGGCAGGGGAGAATCCGGGTTTCAGGGCAATGACAGTCTGTGATGGCCATTCTCAGGAAAATCAAGAAACACAAGAAACAAGGTTTAGGAAATCAGTGAGTAAGGAAGCGTATGTTGAAAACAGCCTCTCACATATTTACATCTTTCCATGCCCGAGCCAGGAAGAAGTTAATGCTGTTTAAATTGATACTGACAACATGCCAACCTGCCGTCATTCTGGGAGGATCAAGGAAAATGACTCATTAAAACACCCGAAGACTTCAATCACACACATTCTCCTCCCTGTTACTTTTGACACCTTTCTTTCCCCTCAAAGTGCCAACACCAAGAGCTCTCTCACCTTAAACACCTCATGTCCTTAACGGCTGCTCTGAGGAACGAGACTTGTGGTTCTAGCACAGTAAGTAAACGGTAGTGTAAGAGAACTGTTACTTTTTACTTGAATTTGAGAGCGTTAGCTTATTTCTCAACATGTTACCATAAGTATCTTACAAAATGAGTTACTGTGCTTTATTTTCATAGTTATGGGGAAAACAGTTTTCGAGAAATTCTCAGTTGGTCAAGTGTCTGGCTCTTGGCTTCGGCTCAGGTCAGATCTCTCGGTTTCGTGAGTTGAAGCCGCACATCATCAGCTCTGCGCTGGCCCACGAGCCTGCCTGGGATTCTCCGTCTCCTCCCGCTCTGCCCCTCCCCTGCTCACGCTGTCCCGGTCTCTCTCAAAATAAATAAACCTAAAAACATTAAAAAAAAAAAAAAAAAGCAATTCTCTAACGGAGGTGGAAGAGAACAGGCTCCTTCCTCCACCGCTCAGTCCTGAGGAGGCACGAAAACGATGGGTCTGATGAGCAGGGGTGAGGGGAGCTGGAGGAATTCATCAGGCACACTCAGTGGGTTTCTTTCCAGGGTGTTTACTGGCCTAATCCAGGGTGGCCATGGGAGCTCTACACAGAGGCCCCTCATGAGTTCCAGAAAAAGTCAGGACACAGCTTTGCCGCACAGACTGGGTGCCCTGGATCCAAATGACCTTTATGTACTCTGGGGACAGGGGAGGCGATGGCCTGGATGGTGTGAGCTAAGAGATGCTGCCCCTGACTTGTTTGATGAGAAGAAAACAAATATGTAGAAGGAAACTTAAAAGTGTCGTTACTACAATGCTCTAAACTTCTTTCACAGATTTAACTTTCTAGTCTGAAATATCTCAAACTTAGAGAAAAGTTTCAAGAACAGTACCCAGAACCAATTATTTTTCATGCAGATTTGCTATTACTTTGCCACATCTGTCTGTCTGTCTGTCTCTCTCCCTCGGTCAATACGCTCCCTCACTTATTCTTCCTGAAACATGAGATTTAGTTGCGCATACCGTGTCCCTTTACCTCTTAGCACTTCACTGGGTGTTTTTCAAGAACAAGAATACTCTCTCTCCTAACCACAGTCTGTGCGGATACCAAATCCCAGACACTTAACATTAATGTAAAACTATGATCTAATCCACAGTCCAAGTTCATCAACTGGCTCTAAAATGTTCGTTCACCATAAACTTTCGCACTGCACTTCCAGGACAGAGTGCAGTCGGATCACGTCTGACATTTCGTGAACGTGCCTTAGTCCCCTTCAATCCACGACAGCTTGCGGCCTGAGGATTGCTGAAGAATACGGGGCCGTATTTTATAGACTGTCCCTCAAACTGGATTATCTGCTTTCTCTTTATGATCAGAATTACGGGCTATTTACTGGAAGACGTGCCTGGGGGGTCCTTCCAGGGCGTGCCACCAGCCTCTCTGCTCCATTACTGCTCTGCTGATTCTGATACCGTGGTGACGCTGGTTTCCAGTTTCTCCACTATATGGTTAACGATTTTCCTTTTGTAATTAATAAGCAACTTTTGGGGAGATACTCAGAGATTATATAAATAGTCTCTTCTTCAGATATTGATGATTTGTCTCTGAGTTGATTTTTACTGATAGTTGCAAAATTGTAATTTTCTAATACCATCCATAACCCTCTACTTATTACTTTACCTTCCTTTCCCTTGTGGACGCATATACCTATACAAATATTTATCTCCTAACATCAGCATGGACTGCCCCCCTGCCGAGTGGATTATATTAAGTATGGTCCTTACTTATTTTGACACCCAAATCGGATATCCCAAATTTGGTCAGTGGGAACCCCCTCAGGCTGGCTCCAGTGTCCTTGGGACCTGATCCCTTAGTTATGGGAGCACTTCCTTAGTTCCTTGCACGGTGGTGCAGTCATCTTGTTCCTTGCCAACCCTGGGGCTGGGCCCCACCATTTCCCTCAAGAAGCTCGTTTCTGTCAGTGGGCCAGCATTATTTGGAGACCAGATCAGGGCGGCACGGGTGGTCAGTGTTACTGGGGTGCCTTTGCTTCTGATTCCTTTAAGTTGACAGAGCTGAGACACATGGGTACACACACACGCACACACAGACACACACTCTCCTACTAAATCACGAGTGTATGCTGATACCTCTAACTCCACTCCAACCTGACAGCACCCCCTGGCTCTCCCGATTCCCCTATCCTGTGCGTGTATTTTCCTTCTTCGACGGTAGGAGCAGCCCGTTTCCTTGTCTGCTCAAATCTACAATACAACCAACATCACTTCAGAGCTGCTGTACTCAGACTACTGTGAAAACAAACCTGGGAAGAGCTTAAGATTTCTTTGTTCTTTTTTTTCCTTTAGACTTAGGGTATATTATGTTCAAAAGTTACAAAAATGGATTCTTCCCTCTCTCCTATGTTATTCACCTAAAATACAGTTGGATCTTCTCTTTGTTTCTTTCTGGCTTTACACCTCCCTTATTGTTGCTCTGCTTTCTGAATATGTAAAACACGGACTTGATCCCTAAAGTCAAACCCACACAAAGGTTCTCTCAGAGAAGCATCGCCCCCCCGCCCCCCGCCCAGTCCCGTTGTCTCCGACCCCTTACAGAGAACAAACGTCAGTAGTTTCCTTTATGTATAAAGTATTATCGATTTCAAATAAGTGGTCACAGTGCGTTTTTCCCCCCAAATCATGCCTTCCTCAGACTTACCCGACCCCTAGTAGCTAATAAAGCCCAAGTGTCTATCACGATTAGTGGTTTAACTGTTCTCAAGATCTTTGTATTCGTATGCTTGATTTATTTCAAGTCTTGTTTGCCAAAACTCCTTAAGTCTGAAACACAGGTGTTACCGATTACCTGCTCCTCAGAAACCTCTAGGGGAGGAGATGCTTGCTGTTCAGACCGCCGACCGTCCTGGTAGTTTACATTCCGTCGCTGACGTAAAGGAGGGAAAAGACGATTCCAATTGATCATTCCTCCCTAAAAAGAGACCAATACACAATGATCAGACCCAGAAGGAGAACCATCTTATCAATGCTCGGAAGTGCATTTTCCTGCCACGAGGTCACATGTCCAGACTGGGAAATGAAAGGTCATACTGGTTCTACTGAAGGCGCAGTCCAAATCCTAAAGCATCACACCACTCTTCGGTCACCAGGATGAAGGCAATGGCCCGCGGGGGGCACACAGAGAAAGAAGGCAATGGTGCCGCCAGAGTTACTTGCGCACCTTGGCTCTGGAAGGCAGTGGAAGATGCGTGCAGACCTTCCCCACCTCAGCCTCGCTGGGTGCCCACTGCCCCGCCCCATCTCTGCTGCCCTGAGCGGCCCGGGGCTTTGCCGGCTGTGGCCGGGGAGACACGGAGAGCAGCCGGAGCGCCCACAGCAGGTGGTCAACACGCTCCTCGTCTTCCCTTCTCCTGCTCCTCTTCCTTCTCCTCCTTCTGCTTTAAGTAACTTCTGAGCATGCACACTGGAGTAGACTACAGGCAGAGATGAAACCCCGCTCAAGGGACAGGGCGGAGAATGAGAAGGCAAACCCACACACAGGGACAAGAAGTTTGGAAGTAAGGATCAGAACTGCTCTCGTGAGTGGCTCTAGGGATAACCTGGATTGGAGGCAATGTCATTTTTCGGTTATGTCATCAATGAAAAAAAAAGGCCACCATGTAAAGGAAGATGTGCAGTGTGATGCTTTTTTAAAAAAATCCATGTTTTTAAGGGCACCTGGTGGCTCAGTTGGTTAAGTGTCTGACTTCTGCTCAGGTCATGATCTCACAGTTTGTGGGTTAAAGCCCAATGTCAGGCTCTGTGCTGACAGCTCAGAGCCTGGAGGCTGCTTTGGATTCTGTGTCTCCCTCTCCCTCTGCCCCATCTCCGCTTGTGCGTACACTCCTCCTCTCTCTCAAGAATAAATAAAAATTTAAAAAAGAATAAATAAAAGAATAAAAATCCATGTTTTTAGCTATCTGCCAATATTTTATTTATCAATTTATACCTTCTCTATTTCTAGATTTAGGAAAAATTACAGACTAAGACTACTATGAATGTCTAAAAACGCTAGACAAAATAAAAGAATATTTGACTTGCACAGCTGAACACGAGAGGAACAAATGGAGGCCCCAGGGTCCTTAAAACAAGTGCTGGAAAAGCAGAAGAGTAAGCAAGCAAGCTGCAAGCTGCCGGGGCGGGGCGGCCGGGGCGGGAGGTGGGGGGGCACACCCTGCCGACCTAGACCCACCGGGGTTTCACCATCTACTAGGTTCAGGAGATGCGGCCTGAGTATGAAAGAGGAGCGACGCTGAGCTTAGCACCTGCGTAGAGGCGCGACCCTCACATGGCAACACCCTCGGTGGGCGAGCAGATGAGAAGAAACAAACCCAAAAGGCGATCTTTCTGAGGGAGAGGGCAGTCATCTTGGCCAGCCCGAGAATTAAGAAATGAGAAATGAGAAATCTGAGGTTGAAGTTATATTAAATATGTGTTTTAAGAACCCATCAAAAGTTACATAAGAACTGGTTCTGGGACAGACTTGGACAGATCTAAGGACCAAGCAAAAGCAAATGTAAAATTACTCTAGAGGGCCATCTCTTACCCTGGGACTACATGTGGTTTATGGCTAAAACTCCAGTTGGGAAATACTTAGAACCTGAAATTCAAAACCCATGAGGAAAAAACCCATCATAAGTAAGACTCAGTGTGTACAATAAACAGCAAGAGATCCTTAGTGTCTAGGAATCAGAAGCACCGGCACTTGGTCTACAGTAAAGGAGACCTTACAAATCAGTAGGAAGAGAGCAAATGGGACAACTGGCCATCTGGGAAAAAGATAAAATCAGACCTTCACTTCATATCGTCTACAAAAATAAGTCTATTTAAAAAATAAACCTAAAGATTTAGATGACACCAATACATGGAAAGACATCCCATGCTCATGGATTGGAAGAATAAATATTGTTAACACGTCTATACTACCCAAGCCGTCTACACAAGCCGTCTACACATGTAATGCAATCCCTATCAAACTACCAACAACGTTTTTCACAGAACTAGAACAATCCTAAAATTTGTGTGGAACCACAAAAGACCCCAAACAGGCAAAGCAATCTTGAAAAAGAAAAGAAAGCAAAACAAAACTGGGGGTACCTCAATTTCAGACTTCAAGTTCTATTACAAAGGCGTAGTAACCAAAACAGTCCACCAGCCCAAAAATGGACATATAGATCAATGGAACAGAAAGCCCCAAAATGAACCCAAAATTACATGGTCAATTAATATTTGACAAAGGAGGAAAGAACATGTGATGGGAAAAGTCTCTTCAACAAATGGTATTGGGAAAACTGGTCAGCTACATGCAAAAGAATGGAAACTGGACCATTTTCTTACGCCATACACAAAGATAAACTCAAAATGGATTAAAGACCTAAATGTGAGACCTAAAACCATAAAAATCCTAGAAGAGAGCAAAGGTGGTAATTTCTCTGACATTGGCTGTAGCAGCATTTTTCTAGATATGCCCCATGAGGTAAGGGAAATAAAAGCAAATATAAACTACTGAGGCTATATGAAAAACAAGCTTCTGCATAATGAAGGAAACAATCAGCAAAACTAAAAGGCAACCTACTAAATGGGAGAACATATTTGCAAATGACATATCCAATGAAGGGGAAGTATCCAAAATATATAAAGAACTGATACAATCCAATACCCAAAAGACAATCCAATTAAAAAATGGGCAGAAGGCATGAACAGAAATTTCTCCAAAGAAAACATACAGATGATCAATAGACACATGAAGAGATGTTCAACATTACTCATCACCAGGGATATGCAAATTAAAACTACAATGAGATATCACCTCATACCTTTCAGAATGGCTAAAATCAAAAACACAAGAAACAAGTGTTGGTGAGGATGTGGAGAAAAAGGAACCCTCATGCACTGTTGGTGGTAATACAAATTGGTGCAAAGTTAAAAATAGAACAAACTTATGATCCAGTAATTGCACTACTGGGTATTTACCCCCAAAATATAAAAAACTAACTCAAAGGGATACATGAACTTCCATGTTTATCGCAGCATTATTTACAACAGCTAAATTGTGGAGGCAGCCCCAGTGTCCACTGACAGAAGAAAAGATAAAGAAGATGTGGGTGTGTACACACACATATATACACATACAGATGTACATATAGATACCTAATAACCAGAATACATAAAGAATTAATGAAAAGAAATAAATGACTTACGAGAGAAATGGATAACACACAGCTAAGTTTTGAACAACATGAGTTTGGACTGTGTAGATCCACCTATCCTCAGTTCTTGATAAACACAGTATAGTTGTGGTATCGGTGGGCTTCTGGTCAACAACAGACTGTCAGTAACTAAGTTTTGGGGAGTCACAAGTTCTACATGGATTTCTGACTGTGTTGAGGCTTGACGTCCCTAACCCCCATGTTGTTTGAGGCCCAACCGTACAGGAACAATTTACACAAGAGGGAACCCTGAGTCAATGAAGATAAGAATAGACGTTCGACACACCAGGGTTAGGACATGCAAATTAAAATAGCAATGTTATTTCATACCCACAAGACTGGCAAAAATAAAATGTCTAAAAATACCAGGTATGGGGATGGTGTGAAGGAAATGGGGCTCGTGTACTGTCGGTGAGAGGACAAGGTGGACAAACATTTTGGAGAACAATGTGTCCAGATCGAGCGTAACTGAGGACCTTCTATGACCCAGCAGTTTCACCTCCGGGTGGCTACAAGTGCCTAATGGGGCATTTATGACGATGTTCTGTGAAGCACTGATTAGAATATTAAGAAAATATTAATTTTTAGATTTAATGATTATTATATTTATGATATTATATGATATACATTTATGATATTATATTTAATGATTAGAATATTAAGAAAATATAAGTAAACAGCGCAACTGTCCCGAAGTAAACTAATAAATAAACTAATAAATGGTTCTACTAGAGAAAGGACTATTACACGAGCAGCCAGAATAAATGAACTAGATCTAGCAGATAAATCTCCAAAATACAAAGTTGAATTAACACAGAGAGCTGTATGAGAATATAGCACTTACATAAATTTTAAAAATACTCACAACAACAGTAAACTATTGAAACTACTTTGTGGATATATACTGGTGGTGATTTTGCCCCCCAGGGGATATGTGGAAATGTCTAGGGGCATTTCTGGTAGGGGCAGGAGGTGGGGGACCCGACGGTGGTGCTGTGTGTGGCGGGGGCAAGGGCAGGGACGCCGCAGGGATGTCCTATAATGCGCAGGACAGCCTCCACCAGAGAATGGTCTGGACCAAAGGGCCCACAGTGTCTAGGATGTGCTGTACCGCAAAAACATGTGCTAAAGACACAAACAGGCACAGGCTTAGGCCCACCCACCAGCTGCAGGACAGCGGGAGGACAAGGAGCCTTTGGTTGAAACTGTAACATTTTATTTCTTCAAAGGGAGTGAGAGGGGAAGAGCCGGCAAAGCAAAACCGAACCCTAATGCCCCTGCTCCTGTGATGGTGAAAAAGTGCTTAAAAAGCAGAAAGTTAGCGGAGCTCTCGGCGCTAGGATGTTTTGGCACTAATCTGGTCTCGGTGCAGGTTAACTCCGAGACTCTACAAACAGGAAACGTTTCCTTCACTTTGTCTTCTTCAAAAGCAACAACCACATATTTAAAAGAGGAAAAAGGAAACAGCTTGCATTTTGAACACCATTTTATGAAATATCTGTTATTAGTCGGTAAGAAGATTTTCAAATAAAATAAAATTTCTTGTGAAAATTGAAAAAAATGACTAATTTCCCAGCTGAGAACAGTAAGCATTTGTAACCTTTTATTAAGTGGCATTACACGGATTGGGACTGCATCTCTAATGGCTTTGGCAGGCTTCAGGATGGGGACGATCAGGCGGTGCGTACAGAGAAGTGTCTACACGGAGAAGCTGGGTAGGAGAAGCTCACTAGTGGCTTTCTGTGGGCAGCTCCCAAGGGAGGGCACAAGCCAGGGGCAGGTGGAGCCCATGATCTCCTCAGGGGAGCACAAGACATCCGCAAACAGAAAAGGTCAGGAGGCAAGGTGGCACATAATTAAGAAGGAAGCTGAGTGGCATCAGTTAAAGAGCTCGGAAGGTTCAGAGTGGGCACCGACCAATCACAGCCAAGCACGGGGGTCAAACGTCAAAGCAGATGGAGGCTCAGTTGAATTTTAAAGGGTGAAGATGACCTCAACAACGGAGAGGAGCGCCACTGTCAACCCGCTCAGAGACAGGGAACTGAGAACAGGTTTCTACCTCCTTCGAGGGCCAAGGCGGTGCTAACGAGTCGTGACAGAGGAGGAAATGGCAGAGGAAGCGGAGTGACTGTGAGCGGTGTCGAAAGCCAAATTACCTGGGTTCAAATCCAGTTTTCTGCATCTGAGGCTGTTTTCTCATCTGTAAGATGGGAATACCTACACTTACCTCATAAGGATGTAGGAAATAAATGAGCTGATATAAGTAAAGCATTTAAAACCGAGTTTGAGAACTTCTAAAAGCTTATGTACTTGCTATTACTACCATCTACTATCTGCATTGTGTGTTCTTTCTGGTCTGCCCAACTCGACTGTGGAGCTTGTGGCGCCATGATGGGGTGAGAACAGTACTCCCTACGGCTCAGGGCAGCCTGGACTCGTTCTCCAGCCAAGGAGGCGTTTTGCCAAAGAACAAAATGAAGAACAATTACAGAGTGGACACAATGGGTGTGATGGTTCAGAGCAATTCAGATTCTTTCCGGAAGCACTCTCATCCTACTTTGAAAAGGCTGGTCACTGGATGGGCGCCTGGGTGGCTCAGTTGCTTAAGTGTCTGACTTGTGATTTCAGCTCAGGTCATGATCTCACAGTCCTGAGACGGAGCCCTGCGGAGGGCTCCCTCTTTTCTTCTGCCCCTCCCCCACTTGTGTGCAGGGGCACATTTGCTCTCTCTCAGGAAAAATAAAAAGGTGGTTGGTCACTGTAAAAAAAAAAAATGCATCCGTTGGTGATCTGAACAGCTTTACCGGCGTGCTGGATTCTGAGGTGTCAAACAGGCAGCGGGGCCACCTCTCTCTGTGGCTGCTTGGGGACCATGCCAGGAAGATTCAGAGGGAGCGTGTGGGTTCAGCAGGGACAGTGAGAAGACTGTGAGGTCACGTCTGGCTCGGGCAGACAGGAGGCGAGGCGGCACCCGTACAAGGAATCAGTAACCCGGTCACAGACCAAGACTTCCCATGGCACAGAGAAGACAGACAGATCCGCAGGACTCGCGGGACAGACAGCCAAAGCTGCTGGCCACCAGCTGCCCTGAGGGCTGAGGGCATCGCTATCTCAGCCCACCTGTCACCGTAACACAGTGGTTGGGAAATTCTACCACAGATGTCAGGAAATACCTATTCATTTAACCTGAGCGATCTGGATGACCTAGCACGAGGCTCAAGGGCAGAAAAGACCAGTCTGTTTTAGTAGCTCTAGTGAAGCTAAAAGCACCAGAATTACCTAGTGTCTAGTAATGCGCCTTCCAGTACCTCGGGCAGAGGCCGGAGAGAGAAGTTAGACAATGCCTTGCCTTCTAGAAGCTAGTTTTTTTTCCTTTTTCTTCCAGGGTACCAACAAGACCCTTTGCTTGACCCAACAGAGCTGCTTCGGCTTCCTGCCCAAAACCACCCCAGAGGAACTGGGCCCCACGGCCCCCCCCCCGGCTCCTGTGGTGCCCCACTTTCTTTGGCTTTCCAGCTCTCCAGTCAGGCCTTCTCACTTCTCTCAGAGCCATCTTCTCCTACTTACAGCCTTTAAATACAAGTGTCCTGTAAGGTTCTGTTTAGGGTCACTTGTCTTCTCTGTCCACGTTCTGTCCTTAGGTGTTTGTGCATTCTGAGGGCTTTAGGCACCATGTGCCCTGCACCCCACAGCTACATATCCAACTGTCTCCTGGACACTGCCACTCAGATGTTCCAGAAACATCTAAAATGGCACATGTCCCTTGGGATGCCTGGGTGGCTCAGCTGGTTAAGCCTCTGACTTCAGCTCAGGTCGTGATCTCGCGAATCATATGTTCGAGCCCTGCATCCGGCTCTGTGCTGACAGCTCAGAGCCTGGAGTCTGCTTCAGATTCTGTGTCTCCCTCTCCGCCCCTCTCCTGCTCATATTCTCTCTCTCTTAAAGTAAAACATTAACAAAAATTTAAAATGACACATGTCCCAAACAACACTCATCTTCAATCCCACACCTCTGCCTGTGTCCCCAGTCCTGGGGAATGACGTCAACACCCACCCACTTGCATAAGGCGCCAGGCTCTGTCGACTGTAACTCCGCAGTGTCTGAATCTATCCATTGCTCTCCACTCTCACCGCCTTATTTCACGCCTGCATCAACGGTGGAGTTTCCTGAGATACAAATCTCATGTCACTCTCACTACTTAAAAAGCCTTCAATGCTTCCCCACTGCCTTCTCATTAATCTTAAAATATTTACTAACTCATTAATAACAGCCATGAACTCAGCACTTGCTAAGATAATATATTTTTACAAAAAATAACAGTATTTTCACACTGTTTTCTATGAGGGTTGATACATTCTTTAGGGACATGAAAAAGAATCTGTCCATGAGAAGAAAGCCACTGTTTTCTCTTGCTGCAAATCTGTTAAAGGTCTGACTTAACAATAGTTGGATTCTCACATTGGCTCCTGCATTCAATTCTGTTATATGTTACTTCGGCCTTTTCTTTTTTAGTGTTTATTTTTGAGAGAGAGAGAGAGAGAGTGAGAGAAAGAGGGAGAAAGAGAAGGGAGAAGGGCAGAGAAAGAGAGAGGAGGACACAGAATTCGAGGCAGGCTGCAGGCTCTGAGCTGTCAGCACAGAGCCCGACGCGGCGCTCGAACTCACAAGCCCTGAGCTGAAGTCGGACGCTTAACTGACTGAGCCGCCCAGGAGCCCCTGTTACTTTGGCCTTGGAAGCATACAAAGAAAATCTAGCCACAAACAGATACATAGTTAGGGAAAAACTGTGAGTACACTAAGGGTCTTCTCAGATAACCGTAGATGCTCTTCTTTGACACTTCTCAGCGAGTCCCCACTGCTTTTGGGGTACAGCTGAGATTTCTCCCTGTGGCTTCCCAGCTTCCCACTCCAGGGGTCCTTCTCCACCTCACGTCCCAGGCTGCCGCTCCGGTGGCTCCCCGAACCCCCAGATGCTCCTCATCTGCCCTGAGGCTCGCACCGTACCCTCCGAGGACAGTGCAGGACGCGTCACAGGGACGCGCTGACTGCTGGGGATCGCACGGGGGCTGGAAGCTCTGTGAGGCCGGAGACTCTTGTCTCTGTCGACTCAGCCTCGCACGTGAGTACTACGGAAATCTTCGCCGAATGAGTCAGCGGATGGACAAATACATGGCCAAGCACATTGCTGAGTTAAGTTCTATGGGGTTTTCTTTGGCAAAGACCCCCACGGTTAGTTGTAATAAGGGACCCGAGTGCGAGGCTGAAAGGGAGGTTGGGGCAGAAGGGCGAAGTGAGGACGTGAGGTGCTCGGAGAACACAGGGCGGGACGGGTCCACTCTTCCAGGACAAGAGGCACGTCCCGCACGCAGGACCGAGCAGGAACAACCCGCCGTTGCTGCGAGCCCCTGTGGTGCCCGTGCGACCGCACGCCGGCTCCTTGGGCGTGTGAACGCGGTGCCTGTATGTCACCGAACTGCTCCCAAGTGCCCCGTGGAGGCTGCAGCTTGCCGGTCGGCAGGGATGTGCCTCAGTGCATTCACGCATCTTCCACGTGCAGGGCGCGATACGCGGCCGGGGGACCTGGGGGACCGGGCTGTGACCCACAGGAGTGACTAATTTCCCACAGCCCTCAAGAGCTCGGCTGGGGTCATGTGAAACCAAACAAGAGGCACAAAGATGTGGCATGTGGCTGAGGGCTAAGTGACGGGCATCTCCAGGAGACTTAGGATAATGCAGTTCATGGCCGAAAGCAGAAAGATGCAAAAACCACCCTCTCACGTAGGAACCAGCAACCCGCTCTTCCCTCAGGGAAAAGACAGGAGGGGCAAGGATGAGGCACAGAACACGCCCTTCCGCAGGGTCAGAGCGACAGTCACCACCAGTACCTCACAGCCCTGACCAGTGCTCGGCCTGGAGCCGGAGCCGGAATGTAGCCACGAGATGTGAAGTGTCACACCCCTGCATCTGCCTACAGTGTATTAGTGTCACACCCCTATGTCTTTCCACAATGTGTTAGTGTCACATCCCTGCGTATGCCCAGTGTATTAGTGTCACACCCCTATGTCTTTCCACAGTGTGTTAGTGTCACATCCCTGCGTCTGTCCACAGTGTTAGTGTCATACCCCTGCATCTGTCCACAGTGTGTTACGGTGCCACACCCCTGCACCTGTCCACAGCTGTCACACCACCACACCCCTGCACCTGTCCACAGCTGTCACACTGTCACACCCCTGCGTCTGTCCACGGCGTGTTCCGGTGTCTCTCCCAGCAGTAAGCAGTCTTAGCAGGTGTTGGGAGAAAATAAGAAGCTGGAGGGAGACAAGATGAAATCCAAGGCTAGTTTCACAGCTCTGGTTTCCCTTTTTCTTTGTGGTTTATGCTACTGACCAGTTTTGGGGCTCAGATACATCATACCACTCTTCTCAGCAAAACAGAGAGCACTTTCCACACTAGTGAGATCAGGACAAAACACGTCGTGCTGCTCAGTTTTCAGAGACCCTGTGCAGAAGGCAGAGATTCCTGGGGGTACCGCTGCTGTTTGCCTGGCCCCCCTCTGTTCCTGCCCCACCGTGTTCTGGGTGGGGAGGGGAGCCGGCCTGGGTGCCAGTGAGTGGAGGGCCACGGAGGGGCTGCCACCAGGAAGCGCTGTGATGGGCGCTGGATCTGGGGCGTGAGCCACAGGCGGCGCCCAGGGCGAAGACTCCGGAAGCAGAGCAGTGGATCCGGATCCGGACTGGGAGCAGATGCGGATTCGGCCGGCTGTGCGCCCTGCTGCCTGCCCTCCACAGCCAGGGCCCAGGGTGGCGCTGGGAGCGTTTAGCCCATCTTTGTTTCTGAAGGCTGGTGCACTGACCCCTCTCTTCGGATGGGGACCTTTTCCTCTAGGGAAAGCCAGGATCAAAGAGGTCCCTGGCTTTTTTGGAGGGAGTCCTGATTCTGGTAGAGCAGAGAACGCTCCATCCGGGCTGGAGGGGGCGGTGTGGGGGCTGTGTGAGAAAGACATGGCCCCTCAGACCCCGGCACGCCTGGTGCAGGAGGAGGACATCTAGCTCTCGTCCTACGGGTTTTCTCTTAGTTTTATTTCCACGCTTGTGACCACCGAGCACGAGTTAGGGGTGCGCAGGGCAAGGGCTCCCGCCCGGCTTCCTTGAACACAGGAGTAAAAGCATCTTTCGGTACGGAAATGACTCACTTCTGCATTCTAGCTCCTGTTATCTCCCTTCTCTGTCTAAAGGAGTTCTGGTCATTATTTTTCCTCCTTCACTTACACTCTCAACAAAAATTATTAAGTCAAAGTAAAAATTAAAATTAGTGCTGGTGCTTATTACCATAAGTGTTTTGAAGAAGAGGTGAAACTCATTATTAAAAATGAGATTGGGTATTACTCAAGATTTCCCCTCTTTTTACATCTCCCTCCACAGGGAAGCGTCCATCTTCACGTCATCGGGGATCACTTCTGGCTCCCTGCCTGTCCCTGTCCTTCAGCAAGCACAGAGCCAGGGCGGCATCGCCCTCCCTCCTAAGGTCAGCTTCGCGCCCGGAGAGCCCGCCGGCTCTGGGACCCGGCACTCCGCTTTGCGCAGCAAATCCAGCCAGTCCTCAGGTATGCGGTTTGTCCTTTGAAGGGGTACGCCACACCACTGTTTAAACCCTTCGTGTGCCAGCCTGAGGTTAGGCCAACGGCCTCCTGGATGACATCACTGCCACCGACTTCGACCCCGTCCAATACGCACAGTGGGCAAGTGAGTGACATCGCTGTCACCGATGCTGCCCCCCAGGTGAAACTTGCTTATTTTCACAATGCCGCCGCCTCCACTGAAAATCTTCTACATAATGTCTACACTATCTTGTCCTGTTTGAAGGTCCCCCCAAACCAGGCCCATCCTAAATTACTTTCTACTCTCCCCTGCACGTTCCTTCCAGTCAGCGCTCTTCGTGACAACGTCTGCTCAAAGTGTGCCTGTCCCTGAAATGCCCTCCCTGCTCCCCCTCCCTCCCCCCAGGAGTCTGCACAGGGCCTAGCCCTTGTTTTGGATCTGTAATCGGCTTCTTTCTTGATAATCCAAATTCTTACCGTTCTCTCTCTCTCTCTGCTCAACTTCCAGAGAACTCTGTCAAGTTGCCAATTTTAGAGAATATAACAGAGCCTGTGTTTCCTCATCTGGAAAGTGGGAAGCCGGGCTAGACGATCCTTAAACTAATTATGAGCTGCTTCTTCCTAATCAATCTATTAAAGAATATCTTGAAGCCAAGCAGTTCTCGCCCAAAGCCACCTGCCCGAGCCGCTGCAGGAGGGAGTCCTGGGCGATGCTGGTCCCGGGGCTCCGCCTCACGCCCCCCTGCGCCACTCTGGAGCGTGACCACACTGATCAAGGCCGGAACCATGAGCTCCTCGAGCAGTCACAGCTACCAGACCTGCAGCGTGGATGGCCTCCGAGCAAGCAGCGGAGGACGAAGTGCTGTGTGGGGTGGTCGCTCCCAGCCCAGCGCCCGTGCTCTGAGCCACCAGCTAAGCCTGCTCCCCCCCGTCCATCCACCCCGGGAATCTAGCCTCCATATATGTGTGCATAAATCTCTATCATTTTAAAAAATACGATTTTTAAAAATCTCAGTATTGCTAATCTATGTTATGATCTCAGATGAGAGTCATCACTCACCACTCTGGAAATTCCTGGGCTCCTGCTGCTTTGCTCACAAAACCACACCTGTCACCCGCTGCAGGCTGTCAGGCTGCAGGGCCTGCACCCGGCCAGGGTGGGCTCCGTGAAATTCAAGCCTTTTCAAGATGATCAGAAGGCCTTTTCCCGAGACACTCCTACGGACTCCAGTGATCTTTCCTGCACTAGAATCATTTTCTGGTTTGAAAACCCAAAGGGATGGCTTTCTTGGGGGAGGAAAAAGTTGTCAAGTGATTATGAAGATGATTTTTCTAATATGCCCCTGCTTGCCATCATGTCTGTTTCAGGCTACATCTCTAAATTCATTTGTGGTCTTAAAAAGTGACTGATAAAGGATAAAAGAAAAAAGTTATAAAAAAAGACAAGGATTGCTTATGCCTTCTCTCTCTCCAAAATCCTGACTATGTCATCATGAGACTGCACCACACTCCTCTTTCTCATGAAGGCACAAAGCAGAATGGAAAATAGAAATGATTTTCTCGAGGTCACTTAATGAGTCAGTCTTGGAAGGGATTAGAATTTAGCTTGATCCTATCTTTCTCTTCTGAATTTTGTCAAAAAGGTCAGTGCGATCAAGTAGAGAAGCACCAAAACCGTGACAACGGCTTCTGCAGGGAGGCACAGATTGAGATCAACAGCTTAGCTTTAATTTCACTTGAAAATAGAGTTCTAGCACCTAATTTTCATTTAATTTGCAGATTTTTATCAACTAAGCCCTACTAGCTTATCCCACACCTGATGCTGTACAGTTCATACTCAGACGAGAAAAAAGTCATAAAAGAACCAGCTCTAACTGATGAGATTGCTTGGCTGACAAGGCAGCACAGCAAATCAACAAGAATGGTTTTTAAATCAAATTGCACCAAAAAGTGAAAGAGCAAAGCTAAAAAGGAAAAGTGCTGAGAAGTATGCCACAGGCTGTCTTTAAAGTGGCCTGGGTTCATCTAGGCTGAGAGCCTGCTCCCTCTGGATTCAAGGTGGACCCCTCCACTGCACGTGCACACACACACACACACACTCACACGCTCACACACGCACGTGAAGGTACAGCATACAGTTTTCAGGGTTCCGCACGGAATATGCCTCCTCCAGAAGCTGTGTAACCCCCCGGGCAAGGCTAGGTGCCTCTCCTACAAGAGTGCTCACGACATTTTATTATAACGGCCTCATTCTACTCTCAGCTCTGGGAGAGGAAGGACCATGCTGTCCCGGTCACCGTGACGCTCCCCGGGGCCTGGCTAGACTACTAAACATATTTTGTGGAAAGTAAGGGTTCATGGAAACCGTAGTGCCAGTGGGGCCGGGAGATGAGTAAGCAGCTTACTCACAGACCTGGGCAGAGGCAGGGGCCCTGAAAGAAACTCACTCGGCAGGGCGGCACCTGCAGCACAGAGGTCCCCTGGGTGGGTCTTGCTGGTTAAGTGCATCGAGGACTGTGCCCACTGCAACAGGGAGGAGCTGGTCACAAAGGACCAGACAGGGTACGAACTGTCCAGAACAGGCAATTTTTTTTTTAATTAAGTAAACTCTACCTCCAACATGGGGCTTGAATTCATGACCCTGAGATCAAGAGTCTCGTGCTGTACTGACTGAGCGAGTTAGGCACCCCCAGAACAGGCAAATCGATAGAGAACAGATTAGCAAATGCTAGGGAAATGGGAAGGTAGGGAAGTGACTGCTACCGGGCACAGTTTCTTTTTGGGGTAATAAAGATGGTCTGACCTTGAATGTGGTGATGGTTGTGCAGCTTTGCAGGCACTAAAAATCACTGAATTGTATACTTTACGTAAATGAATCATAAGGTATGTGAAATCTACCTCAATAAAGCTATTAAAAAACTTAAACACACTGAGAACTTGAAAGCACTTTTAATACACTAAATATATTTTACCAAATTAAAAATACTTGATTAAGGATAGGAACTCCCATGATTTACAAGGCAGAGATGACTCATAATAATGCATATGTTAGATGTTACCTAACAACTGTTGCCGGGGTGGATAACGAGAGAAGCAATTTTCACAGCCACAAGAGGTGGCGAAGCAAGGGTGAGAATAGATCTAGTTCAGTTTAACTGAACACCACAAAAATAACTGACACGCATGCGTGAGTAATGGTGAGCTGCTGCTGGCACCAACATCCCTCCGCACAGGCCAAACAGACCGCTTGCTGCTGAAAACAGAAGTGCTAAGCAGGAAAACACTGGCAGCCCGAAGAAGTGAAGAATAAAGAAGAAATCACTACCAACTGACTGACTCCACTGCTTTGCTGGCAAGACTCCCACTTGGCACGATGCGTTCACAGTGGGCCTCACCTTCACTCTGCTTGTAAGGGAAATGGAGATTTTATGGAGGTACTTTCTGGAAAGTTCAATCACCAAGTTTACACTGTAGCATATAATGGCATTATCATCCACAGCCAACAGAGAAAATGGTGGTTCCACAAATAACAGATGATCAAGACCCAGAGAGAATGAAGACCTCTTGGTACAACCTTGCTTTGAAAGCTGCTGGCTACACAACCTTCTAGAGCAGTGGGCTGGCACAGGTTTTGTTTGTTTGCTTGCTTTTAATGACAGATCAGACAGTATAAATTTTAGCCTTTGAAGACCAAGAGGCAAAACTGGAGACACTACGCAGGTACTTACCAAACCAGCAAAAATGTAAAAACCATTCTTAGCTTTAGGTTTGGCCCAGGGACTATAGCCTACTGACCCTTGTTCTAAAGGTTATACGTTTTTAAGAGCTGCAGCTATCAGATTAGTTCCTATATTAGAACTCTTTCTCAAACTTCCTGAGAGCCAGAAAGCAGAGGTCCGATGAATGAGGTCATAACAATATCTGGTAGATCCTCCCGGTATGTAAAGTAATTCTGTGTAAGTTACTTTATTCTCATGACAAGGCTCTTAGGTAGATGGTGTACAGAGCACCCTGTCACCCAGGGCTGATCCCTTAACTGCAAACTCCTTGCTCCTTCAGGTACATTCCGCGGCTTTTCTATTGTGAGTGCGCGGGTCTGTTCCCTCGGACTGCGGAGAGGAACGACATGCCCGGAAGCCGTGGGGACACGGGCAGCGATCCTGTTGGCTGCTCACAACTGTAGGGCATTTCAGTGACTGTCCTGGAGGTGGGAACGCAGCAGCTCTGCAAAGCCTGACTGTGGCCCTTCACTGCCACTGTGCAGTGAGGCCGCTCCGCCTCGCCACCGTGAACACCCTGAAAACATGGAGTCCTTGTCACCTCCCCGCCGCCCTTCCCCCCCACCATCACCTTTTCCACTGATCACTCAGACTGTGGCCCAAATAATCCTTCCTAAAAACAAACCTAACCTGCTCTCCCGCTTAAAAGGCTTCACTGACTCATTACTTCTAGAACAAAAGGAAAAATAACTCTTCATGTGGCCCAAGACCCCTTCTGTCCTGGCCTCCACACTCTCCCCAGCCTCGTCTTTCACTGCCTCTTAGGGAAACCGGTGGTCAGGCAAATGCAATCGCTCTTTGCCCCGCCCCCCCCCCAGCTGTCCTGAACCCCTCTGCTTTCTCGCGAGGCTCCCTGGGCCTGAAACATCTACCTGAACATCGGCATCTTCAAGATTGCCTGAGCCACACCGGGAGGTGGGGACTCTCGCTTGCTGCTTACAAACTCTAGCAGGAGCCCAGCGCCCGGGACTGACGCACCCACCCTCCCCTGGTGGGGCCCGCACACCCCTGGGGGGTCAGAGCAGTGACCTCTAGTCCCGCATGGCTACACGCTCCAGAAGGACCGAGAGAGAAAAAAAATACCTAAAACACGCAGGTCCTGGCCTTCAAGAGTTCACCTACTACTAGACGACTGAATAAAAGCTAAGCTTGTGAAAAGTTATGCGATAGCCCTGAATGGAAAAATGATCTGCAGCTGCAGGTACCAAAATGAGTCGGAGCTGTCACCAGCCACGCGGCCAGCGCCTCTGTGAGGGGGAGGGGAGAACCTGGTCAGGGCAACCGAGCAGCCCGCCCCCTCGAACCCATGCCAGAGAGGGAGGGCCGCGGGTGTGGAGGGTGAGGAGAACCACAGGTGGTGAGCTCCGAGATCCTCACTGCAAGTCCTCGCCACCATCGTCCTGGGCCTCTCAGCAGGTAACTACCATGGCAGGTCCAGAAAGATTACATCACTGTGCCTGACGAACGTGAGGACACCACACACTGACCCGCAGTGCTAGGGTCTCAGGCTCTAGAAGAAGCGAAGTCGACAGTCTCCCCACTGCTCACTGTCCTTTAGAGCCATGCAATCTGTAGACGCTATGGAGCATTCTAGAAACGTTTTCAGTGGTGTAATGTCACTGTTAACTTGGGCGAATGGAGCTGTGATGACCACAGATGTGTCCCAGAATGAGGCCAGCGAATCGGAGTGGAAGGGATGCGTGTTTGTCCAATCCATGGGCGGCTGCTCGGTGCTGCATTCCGAGGACACTCCTTTCAAAAGTGAACCAATTTTTCCCGAGTCTCGTGGTCTTTTCCTGCTAACTCTGCTTGGCTCTTTTTTCCTTTACATTTAAAAAAAAATGTTTATTTATTTTTGAGAGAGAGAGAGAGACAGCGCGAGTAGGGGAGGGGCAGAGAGAGAGAGAGGGAGACACAGAATCTGAAGCAGGCTCCAGGCTCTGAGCTGTCAGCACAGAGGCTGATGTGGGCCTCAAACCCACAGACCGTGAGATCATGACCTGAGCCGAAGTTGGATGCTCACCTGACTAAGCCACCTACATGCCCCTCTGCTTGGCTTTTAATTTGTGGGGGTGGGGGTGGGCAGCCCCTGAATGCGAACACCGCTCTCCCACGACCCCTCGGACACTCTCTTCTCCCTCCCTGAACTCTGGTTTTCTCCTCACTTCCCTGGAAATGCTTTCCTTCCTCCTCTCTGTGCTCAGGACATGTGGGTCTCAGGGTGTCTTTTTTTTTTTTTTAAATAAATGAATCACATTTTAATTTAATTATTATTTAAAGTTTGTTTTTTTGTGAGAGAGCACACACATGAGCCTGGGAGGGGCAGAGGGAGAGAGAGAGACAATCCCAGGCAGCCTCCGTGCTGTCAGCACAGAGCCCCATGCAGGGCTCAAACTCATGAAACACAAGACCAGGACCTGAGCCGAAATCAAGAGCCAGACGCTTAAGCGACTGAGCCACCCAGGTGCCCCTATCAGTGTGTCTTTAATTGTTTGCTTCACATCTGTCCTCTCAGAGGTTATTTGTACACTTTGCAGCCCTGACTATTCACCTGGATTTGGCTGGCCTTAGTACATTAATGCTGTAAATACTGATTATACACATATTTAATATTAATTCCCTAAATATGTGAGTTCCCAGCATGTGCTAAGCATTATTCACATACCGGAGATACAAAGAAAATGTCTCAGCCCACCCCCAAGGCACACTGGTAGTGTGTCTACTGGCAGAGACAGGCCAGTCACTCAGGAAGGAGGGGCTGTACTGGTGAGCGCCAGGAAAGAGACACACAGGGGCCGTAGAAACAGAGAGAGGACGATCAGAGCCTACTGGGGAGGCTCGACAGGCTTCCCAGAGGAGGTGAGACCTGAAAGGGACGCAGGGGTGAAGTCTCGTGTGTGTGCTGGGGACCGGGAGGCTGGCACGGGGACGTGTGCTGTGGCAGAGCAGGGGCAGGAGTGAGGGCAGCCAGTGACAATCAGCTGGGCAAGGCTAGCCTAAGGCTGCGCGTGGGGCCAGGGGAGGCCACGTGGCTGAGACGCAGGAAGGGCTCTGGGTAATGAGTGTTAATGACCTTGAAAGCCACGAAGGGCTTCCGAAGGAGTTGGGTGGAGCGAAACAGTCAGATTTCTGCTGTCAAACAGATCACCCTGCGGACAAGTTGGGGGGCCGGGTGGGGACTGGGAGGTGGTCGTGGCAAGGCTCCAGGTGGGGTGCAGACAGGGAGTGACAGCTTTCCTTCTCTCGGGTGAAGCCAGATGTCCTGGCTCCGGTCTTTGGGCAGGTGGTGGTGCTCTCCATGAGAAGAGCGAGTGAGGAGGAGAAGAGCGAGTGAGGAGGAAAAGCTCAGTTGGGCAGAGAAACGGAAGGCGTCAGGTGCCTGTGGAGCGTGCACGTGGTGGTGCCCAGTAGGCGCTGGGAGGGTTAGGTGTGGAGCCCAGGAGGGAGGAGTCTGGTCCCGATCTAGATCTGGCAGCTGGAGCTCAGTGGGCTGAATGGGCAAGACTGGGGTCCCCTAGTGGGATGGGTGGGCCTCGGGCAACAGGAGGGAGCCGGCGGAGCTCAATGAGATTGGCCGCATCCGGGCCACGGCTCCCACACAGCTGAGAGCTGGATTTCAAGATGGCCTCCTCCCTGCTCTCCCCTTTCTCCCTTCCACTGACACACTGCAGTAAGATGGATTTTTCTAGAACACTGTCTACCTTTACTACTGTCTAAACCGCTTTTCACAGTCTCCTATTCAAAACCCAAATCTGAGGTCGGGTGTAAACACTGCTCCCTCCGTTACAGGTGCAGCACGACTTTCCACTTCTCACTCTGTGCCCTCCATGCTTCGGTCAGGGGGCCCGGGCACGCCTGCACCACTCTTGCTGGTCCTCTGCTCAGGGGATAACCTGCCTCATGTCAGCCCGCCCAAACCTGCCGATCCTTCCCAGCCCTGGACCCACGTGGTCTCAGGCTGCGCTGACGTGCTTCTCAGACTGCTTACGGCTCCGGGAACTCGGGCCAGTGTCTCGCTGTTCCTGGGTATGAGCTCACTCTGTCCAAGCTCCCTGGAGTTGGTCACAAATTCATTCAGGGAAAGGACATGTTTTTCACTTCCCTTGTTCCCACAGAGTACCCATTCTCCACCAGTCTTCTTAGTTTCCAGTAACGGCCGGTCATGACCCCAGAGCCAAGTGGGGCCCACAGGGGGTAGGGGACAGAGAGCACTAAGTTGCTGCCAGGCAGTGAGAGAAATATGACAGAACAAGGCAAAAGAAATAGAAAGGAATACACTGAAACAAGCATTCCAAAATAATGCTGAAGTCTTATCTATCAGAAACCTCTACCAGAGAAGAGAGGGACAGAGTGACTCAGCTAACAGACACGAGCCAGCCTCTATCACCGGCCACCCCAGTGCTGGCACGGGGACACAGTGGCCATGAGGGCAGACATGGAGGCCCTGTCCCACTTCAAGGGAGAACCAGCTACTGACGGCAGCAGAGACCAACGCTGAGCCCTCGGACGCCACCATTCCTCGAGGAGAATCAACGGGCAGTGCCACACTGACTGCACCGAGCCCTTCACCCTGGAATGTGCTCACCCCCAAATCCATAGTTGCAGTTCCTAACCCCCGATGTGACTGTCTTTGGAGACAGGGCTTTTACAGAGGCAAGTGAGGTTAAATGAGGTCCTGAGGATGGGGTCCTGACCCAACAGGACTCACGTCCTCATAAGAGACGCCAGGAGCATGCATACTCCAGGGTAAGCACAGAATGGGAAGGTTGTCATCTGCAAGCCAGGGGGGTCCTCTCCAAATACCAACCCTGCCAGCACCTTGTCCTTGGACTTCTAGCCTCCAGAACAATAAGAAAAAAAGTTTTTCTGTTGTTTCAACCAGTCAGTTGGTGGTACTCGGTTACGGTAGCCTGAGCAGCAATCTTGACTGAAATCGACACATCTTCTGGTTATGGGTCTGTCTGCCTTTCCTGCCAACCAGCATCACTATCCGTGGGTTCACAGAAGTTTCAGCTACTGACCAGGGTTCCAACTAACATCGCATCAGACCACGAGGCCACTTACAACAAAGCATGCACAGCAGTGAAAAGGCCACGGGATGCAGTGACCCTCTCACGTCTCATACGACCTGGGAGCTGCCAGCTGGCCAGACCAATGAGACCACCAGTTGAAGGTGCGAGTGAAATGCCAGTTTGCAGAGGATGCCCTGTGAGGATGGCACTCGTGGCCCCAGCACCCAGTGCAGACCCTAAGTCAACAGACGTTATCCGTGGGCTGTGTCCCCAACAGGTGGATCTTGGAAGTAAGAGGCAGGAGGGGACGGGATCCTGATTACCCTCTTACCCAGTGACCCACCTGGGAATCCTGCTTCCTGCCCCTGAAACTCTAGACTCCATGGGTTTAGAGAGTGTGCCACAAGCCCAGCTGGCGAGGAAAGAGATCATCCCCATGGCAGGATTAATTAGTCCTAATCCTCAGGAAAAGGTACAGGCAGGGGGACAAAAAGCAGGAGGGACATATTTATGTGCTGCACCAGGACGTCACTTGGTACTCCCAGGTGCTGCACCAGGACGTCACTTCGTACTCCCTGGTGCTGCACTAGGCCATCCCCCCTTGTACTCCCTTGACCCGGATTTCACAGTAAACAGATGAACAAGGGCAGCAGACACAGCCTGAGAAAGGCATGGTGACGGGGATTCAGACCCCACAGGGATGAGGCTCTGTGTCATTTCACCAAGTGCGCCTTCCAGCTGAGAGTGGAATGGGAAGTCGTGGAGGGAGATGATGGCCGGTGTGGCCTGGGGACCAGCTCCAGCAGAAGGGTGAAGTGTGCCCTGCTGACCTTCCTCCTGAAGGTTCTCCTGGGAAAAGAGCGCCATGGGAATCTGGGAGGAGCTGTTCCGAGAACTTATGTGAACCAGGACGATGCAAGGTGGATATTCTGGTCCACCGCCCCCCCGAACCCACACCTCCCCCAGCACTGAAGTGCCCCACCTTCCTGCTATGGGGGTGCCGGCAGCTGACACCTCCCCGGGGCTGCCCCCTCTGTGGATGGAGTGCATCTGAGAGCCCGTGGCCCGAGACCTGCAGTCTGCACCCAGTGGCTGGCGGGGGGAGGTCTCCCATTTCACTCCCTGGCCGAATCCGGGGCCCCTCCATTCCACAGCCCCCCGTGAGGCGGGCTCAGACCCTCTTCATAAGTGCCGTTCCGCTGCCCTGTGTCCTTCACCACCCCTCCCCCAAAAGATGCTGATCCAGACACTGTTGTCTGGGAAACTTCATGCACAAAAATGTGGCTGGAGACGCCTGGCGAAGCGATCCAACTTGCCCGGCATGCTTGTGAACCCAAGGTCCACAGCGACCTAATGGGGCGTCTGGGCATTCTGAAGACACCTCAGTCAATTTCCCCCGAATTTGCTCTCCAGACGTTGGTGAAATGGGGCTATCATCGATCTACTGTATCCAATTACCGAGGCCAGAAACCTCAGAATCGTATCCTCAGATTTGTACGCTATCTCTTTCTCTCCCTCACAGCCCTGTCCGTTCTGCCCGGAAAATATTTATATTCACAATGACTTCATTTTTGGGACCCTGATTATTCTGAGTTCTCATACTTTTCATTCTCCCTTCTGTTTCCTGGAAGGATCCAGCTCCTCCTCTGGCTGCATACAAGGCTGAGCCTATGTTCATCATGGACGTAAGGCTCTCAAAGAACTCGTCTAGCGCCCTGCTTTCACCTCCCTACCCTCCACAGCTGACTCCACGATCTAGAACCCCAGCTCTGACCTCTGTGAGAGGGAGGTCTCTTTTCCACATTTAACTACATCACAGGTGTCTTTGTTGTACGCTCCAGAGTCACCTCAAGTTCAAATGCATCTCTGGGGAACAACCTGTGCTTCCCTCTTTCATCAGTGTACTCAGCCTATTAATAAGAGACCCCTTCTTCCACCTCGATACAGACTCAGGGACCGAAATCTCCAGTGGACACCGGATGCCACACTTGCACTCACTTCCCCAGACCACTGAGGGGCCTGCGGCCCCAATCCTCGTGCCAGCGAAGTCAGGAGAGAACAGGGCCCTCTTTCATATCCCAGACGGTAAAGAAGATGGAGACAGGAGACAGAGAGCCCACTCACTGGGCTGGCTCACAGCCAAAGAGAGCCCAGGTAGGAGGTTCTGGCTGATAGGAACCCCTGAAGGACAAGTGTGCTACCAGAGTGTTTGAACACAGCAGTTTTGGTAGATAAATGCTCAGTATCTCCTGATGCCTGATAACAAAGTTAAGAAAACAGTATTTGTTTGATTCACTGATTGTTCTCTGGAAGTTTTCTTACCTCCATATTCTCACCATCTCAGCCAAGGAAAGTCAAGAAGATTTACATGTGCTCTTCTCTCCAGAGCACGCCAACATAAGCACTTCAACAGGAAGGCACTGTGGCTTTTACAAGATGAAAAGAACAGATAAACATCACGTCTTGTTAACTAGGTTGGTGTTTCTCTAAGAAATACCGTTTATCTAACAGGAGAGGAACGAGAATGTCCAGTTTGACCAGCCTTTCAACTACCTTTTTTTTTTTTTTTAACCTTTAAAAAACTCTGAGAATAGCCAGAACCAGAGACCTACATCCCACCTGGGAAAACGTCAGATTATCCACATTGCGACAAGCAGGAGTGAAACGCCCTCTCCGCCGCACAGACGGCCGTTGCAGCGAGCGTGCCCGGGCCGCGGGGCGCATCTGCGGACTCACCTGCTGCCTCTGTCTTCTCACTTGGGCGAACTGGGAGAGCATCAGCTGCCGGTCCAGCAGCTCCATCCTCTGCTGCCTCTGGATGTCCACCGTGGCCCCCATCCCGATCCTGGCTTCGGCCGCGGGTTCCAAGGATGAGAAGATGGGCTCGAGTGTCCAGGAGCAGAACCTTGCCGCCCAGCTGGGGACGCAGAGAACCCGGTGGACCTGACATACTCCACTGTGGTAGCAGACGCCCGAGATCTGAAAGAGCAAAGTCCAGCTGGGCTGCTTCACCGCAACAGTGTTAAAGAATGCGTTTAACATAGAAATCAAGAACCACAACGTATTTCAGGTGGTATTTTTCTTCACTTCAGCAGTGTTAGGTGATAACCAAAACCCTGCCCAGTTGCTGACTAATAAGCAGGACAAATCAACAAAAATTTAATTTGAGTAAATTATTTTGTTTTGTTAAAGTTAGAAGAGGTGGTAAAATCCTAACCATGTAACACTCAAAGTACTGGTAAAATATTTTAAAAAACTGTATTTTCTTTAAAAAAAAAAAAAGGCTATAATAAGACCTGATCATCAAAACACTTTCACACTATACCAACACTGTGGTTACTCTTACTGGCAGATGGCCACCAAAGAGAGATACCAGCAGACGACACTTTAATGGTGTGATCCAGCCACATGATACATTTATCAGAACACAGGGGCGGCTGGGCGGCTTAGCTGGCTGAGCGTCTAACTCTTCATGTTGGTTCAGGTCATGATTCTAGGGTTGTGGGATCAGGCCTCCCCATCAGGCTCCGTGCCGAGTGTGGAGCCTGCTTAAGATTCTCTCTCTCTCTCTCTCTCTCTCTCTCTCTCTGTCTCTCTGTCTCTCTCTCTCTCCCTCCCTCCCTCCCTCCTTCCCTCTCTCCAGCTTCTGCACATGCTCTCTCTCTAAAATAAAATTTAAAATCATCTGTCAGAAAATAAAGACAATCTAAAATTTACATAGTGTGCTAATATATTTTTCAGGTACTGATTTTTCTAGTTTTAAAATCCTCACCAAGAGTTAGTAATTAACAATTCTATTTACAACCACGCCTATGAAACTCATACTTTTAAGGTAATTTATATGATTATAGACATCTGAGGACTCTATGGTTTGTTAGGTTAAAATGAGCATGGCAATTCCTTTGTAAAAAAAAAAAAAAGGTCTTTAGGGGCGCCTGGGCGGCTCAGTCAGTTAGTGTCTGACTTCAGCTCAGGTCATGATCTCACGGTTCGTGAGTTCGAGCCCTGTGTTGGGCTCAGTGCTGACAGCTCAGAGCCTGGAGGCGGCTTCAGATTCTGTAACTCCCTCTCTCTCTGCCCCTCCCCTTCTCGTGCTCTGCTTCTATCAAAAATAAATAAACATTAAAAAATGTTTTTAATAAAAAAATTTTAATTCTGTGAATGATTCTTCATATAAGAGGTTATTCCATACCAAATTAGAACATAATTGATAATATGCTAAGTACATTAATATTTTCTTAATAAAATTATATCAATTAATTAGGCAAGATTTGTTGAGCCTCTAGCGGGGACTCTGTTCTAGGCACTCAGAGGACAGAAGAAGACAAGGTAAGCAAGACCCTACTCTTAGGGAGGTAACAGTGGTCAACACGGAGAACACATGGTAAATGAGCAAACACAGTAATTCCGGGTACGTTCTGTGAAGGCGACAAAATAAAGTGGCTTGGAGCAGGGACCATCTTTAGGTCAGATGTCAGGGAAGCTCTGGCGGAAGTGACATTTCAGCAAAGATCTTCAGGATAATGAGATGCCAGAGGTTCAAAGGACGGGAGGAAGCACACTTCAGGCAGCGAAAACAGCAAATGTGACTCGGGAGTGAGCCTGGGAACGTCTGCCAGAAATCTTAGCGGGGATGCTGACTGGGTAGTGAGACAAACCTGGGACTGAGGAGAGAAAGATTAGAGGTCAGAGGCACTGACAGCGGTTAAAGCGACGGGACTAGATGAGATAACAGTAAGGGTGTGGGACGAACAGAAGGGCGAAGAGAACTTAGGATTCAGCCCAGCAGTCTTCTGTGGGTGGACCGAGAGGAGAAGCGAGTGACGTGATGTGAGGAGGGCTGCCAGGGGCAGGCGGAAGGCCAGGAGGACGCAGCACCATGAAGCAAAGAGCAGAGTGTTTTAAGCTGCGAACAGCCGGCGGAGAACCTGCAGCTCTGCCACGTTCAAGCAGGACAGGGAGGAAAATGACCCCGGACTTGGCAGAACAGAGGCCGCTGAGGACCTTCCAGAAGCAGCTGTAGTGCAGCAGTAGGCACCAAAGACGGACTGCAGAGAGGGAAGTGTGAAGGCAGAGGAGCTTCGGTCTCACATCATTTCCACGTCCCTTTTCTCAAACATGGTACAAAACAACACAGAAAATGAAAACAATTTCACGTTCAGTGAAACTAGAAAGCATCTGTAATCCCGAGCCAACTAAACAAAACAGAAAACACATGGAGGAATTATAAAATAACTGGGCATATGGGAAGAAAAGGTAAATCCAAATGCTGGCAAGGGGCCCCAGAGCTGAGACCGGCTCCGG